>JABUQX010067631.1:5000-10000 GCA_015478945.1 Trachelipus rathkii
CACAAAAATCCCGATAACAGCATAAAAGATGGCTTCTCCACATCATAACAAGAAAGAAAGATTTTTATGAATTGCGCTCGAGGAATCATTTACTCTTAAGGAAAACACAAACCAGTTATAAATAGATTCAAAATATAATGAAAATTTCAAATTTTTTAAACATTTTTAAATAACAAAAAAAGTCAATGTATGTTAACTTTTCTAACTTTTAAAATTATTAATTTTATTTATTTATTTTTGTTATTAATTTAAATAATATTATATTATCAAAATTGTTAAAATATAAAAAAATAAAACTATTCCTTGAAAATGTCCGAAGTGTACGGACGAAAGCTTGGTACTGTTATCAAATCAATAGTTTTATTTTATTCCTGGATAATACTAAAGAAAATTTCTTCTGTAGACAGAAATACATTTAGGAGGCTTGAAAAAGCAACAAAATCATATGTTAAAATAAATGCTGATATTGAGTTTTTAGAAATAATAATAATAATAATAATAATAATAATAATAATAATAATAATAATAATAATAATAATAATAATAATAATAATAATAATAATAATAATAATATTAATAATAAAAAAATAATAATAATAATAATATAATAATTTGAGAATGTCAATAATAAGTAAAAATAATTATATTTTAGGTTTACACCATTTTGTGCAACAGATCTTTGCGGGAATTGTCTTTGATGTTAATTTTGCTTCGGACAATAATATTTTTAAGTTAAGAATTGTTATATATATTTTTTTCAATTTAACACTATTTATCAATGCTGTTTCTCTTCACCTTTCACAAAGTTTTCCTCTGGAAGGATCAAAAGTTCTTTTTCTTCATTTATTTACTTAATTCAAATGATGTAATTTTCGTCCCCTGTTCACACTATTAAAAATTACCAAGAAAAACAGCCTTCATGTGCGTGTCGTCCTTTTAAAGTTTCTTGATTATTTCCTTGTAAACGGGAAAGAGTGTTCACAAGTTGAATATCCTTTTTCAAAAAATGAATACATAAATAAAAATTAATTTTTTCTTTTCGAGAAGGGTAATTTAATCATATAATAAATTTGATAACGAAAATTTATAAAATGCTTGTTATTAATATAATATATATATATATATATATATATATATATATATATTTATATAAAAAATATATATAAAAATTTTTTTATAATATATATATATATATATATATATATATATATATATATATATATATATATATATATATATTATATATATAAATTATATATATTATATATATTTATTAATTTAATATATTATATATATATATAATATATATATATATTTATAGATATATATATATATATTATATATATATATATATATATATTATATTATATATATATATATTAGTTAACTAGATTAGTTTTAACTTCTAATACTTTCATATATATTTGATCAAATTGCCCTAAAAATCTTAGGATGAACACACTTTGAATGTTAACTTTAATAAATTAATACATTGAGCAAACAATTTTTATCAATTACAAATAAAATTATTGAATAAAAACACACACTAGCTTTCGCCGAATATATACGGCCTCTTCAGGTGAAGTTTTGACTGACTGTGAGCGAGTCCTTAATTGATGCATTTGGTGCTGAGTATTTTTTCTTTTTTAGGAGGTTGTTATTTTTTCTGAAATCTTCTTATAGTATTTTGTGTTTGTCATTATTGTATTCTGTAAACTATCTATGTATATTTCACCCTGAATTTTGTTGAAGTTGTTGCTATTTTTTATACAAAAAGATTCGATCATTTTACGTTTGTTGCTGTCTGATGCGTAGATGATTGGTTCCATTCCATCTATATTGATTCTGTGGTTTTGATTACTTCTGTGGTGGGTTAGAGCTGAATTTTGGTTATCGGTTGCCAGATCATGCCTGTGTTGGTATCTTCTTCTTGTGAATTCAATCGTCTCTCCTATATAAATATCTGTACAGTTGTTACATGGAACCTTGTAGATGCATTAAGATTTTTCGTAGTTTTTAAATTTATTTGGCTTCATAACAATCTACCACTAAAAAAAGTCACCTAACATGGTGGCCTTGTGCACCTAGCTTAAATACATATAATTATATTGTTTATAAATTGTGAACAAATTAAATAAAAGGTTGCTATCACTTTCTGCAAAAGTCAGTTTTAATATTCGCTTACTTTACAGTTCTATTTAATTTAAACTAACTTTGACTAACTTAACCTAACATGTCCATATAAAGGAGATATCAATAAAAAATTTATATGAAAAAATCAGTCATCTATGAGCGAATGTTAAAACAGAATTTTCCAGAAAGTAACTCACCTCCAAAATAACTATAAATCTTCAATAAGTAATACAGTCACTGACTTAGAATATGTTAAAAAATAGTTCAATTTGTACAAAGAATTTAAGAAATACTCATACATTTGTACTTCTTACATTCTCACAATGCTTCTTGAGGCCATGTTTAGATATGGTAGAGAAGCTCTATTCATGAGTTGCACAAGATTGCTGCATGCACTTAGCTTTCCCTATCCGAACGACCATCTCATGGATACCATCCATTTTAACCTCTGTCTTTACATATCTTGTAAATAAATAGAATCTGAAAAATTAAATAGTTTAAATGAGCTTATCATTTATCAATGACAACAAACAGTCAAACATTCTAATTTTTTTTTCAAATATTATTTCAGTAATCGACTAAACACTAAATAATCACTGTGAGTAATCATCAGTGACTGATATTCACACTGTATACGCCTTTCAAGACCTTTAATGGCCTTTATCAATTCATCGACGTCCTGTCTAAACTGATTGTCAGCCTCACTAACAACTTCCTCCAGAGATTGAGTGTCTTTCTGGAGTAAGTTTTCCTCTTCCTGGCCCAACTCCATCACCTCAAAGTCACCGATTGGACTGACTGGTACCGCAGGTGTGCTGGTCCTGATAGTAGAGTCACCAGAGATACTCCTGCTCTTACTAGGTCTAGGAGTTTTGCTCACAAAACGATCCATTTAGAAAAAAATTTGTAATTTATCTGAGCTTTGAAACACAAGCAAAAGTAATTCTTAATACTCTATTATTGTTCTTTAAACTAAAAAGAAAATAAATTAAAAATTAGTAGTACAGTACCCAGTTTTATTATGATTATAAAGTTATTGCAACAGGCTCAAATGGAATTATAAATTTAACGCTTTCCCTACGAACACTTTCGTGGTTCTTATGTGCGCGAAAATGCGTGGACAAATTTTATAATCTTTTTTTTAGAGCTAAGATGTCAAATAATATGCAACATTAGGAATGATTTAAGCTAATTTCCAAATAAAATTAAGTGGTTTACTAAATAATGATAATTAATATTATCACTTTATCAGACAGATATTAAACGGATCATGTCTGTTATCCGCCTCCACCTCCATATACATATCGATTGCGTGGATCCGAACACATTTCCTAAAAGTCAAATAAAACTGTAATTAAAATTTTAAAAAAATTAATAAAAAAAGTAAAAAAAAAAAAAAAAAAAAAAAAAAAAAAAAGTAAAAAGAAATTGATATTTTTTTTGTGGGGGCATCACACCTAAGCTAACAAAAATTACGACAATTCATTTCAGTTTAAATTTGATTTATGTACCTAAAGTTTTCAATTATAGAATGTAGACGTCTAGTACATTTTTAATTAACAAAACCGTGCTGAAAGCAAAACCGTTGCCTAAAATTAATATTAATTCCTCCTCTTTTCTGTGTTTTATTTTACAAAAAAAGGGTACTTTATTAAACCAATGGGCAATAAAAAATTTAAGCTTTGCAAGGTTGGATAAACTGGGAAATGCATTTTATGATCCTAAATTTATGAAACAGAAAAAGACACAACCTTTCCTTGTAATGGTGAATTTTCAAATATAATTTAATTAATATTAACAAAAAAGGAAAAAAAAATAACATAAATTTTTCTGGGCTTCACACCTAAGCTTATATAATGTGTAAACTTAGGCAATTTATTTCAGTTTAAATTTGATGTATCTACGTAAAGTTTGTAGAGCGAATGTAGACGGCATAAGTGTTTTTTTTTTTAATTAACAAATACCGTAGGGTGGGATACACGTTGCCCCCAATGCACGGCAGACCACCCGCGGACTACCGCGGGCTTCTGGCAACAGCGATGCCTAAGATTAAAATTAATTCTTGTTTTTTTTTGTACAACAATGAAAGAAGACAATCTTAGCGTAGGTAAATAATTCTGAGATAGCATTACCAACCATTCCGATACTAATTTTATATTGCCCCTGGTTTAATAAAGCATCAAAAAAAGTAAAAACTAAAATTTCTCAAAATTTATTAGTTCATTACTTTAACTTTCGTTGTGTGATATACAAAAAAAAATTTCAATAACTAACTAACTAACTAACCAACTAACTAACTAACTAACTAACTAACTAACTAACTAACTAACTAACTAACTAACTAACTAACTAACTAACTAACTAACTAACTAACTAACTAACTAACTAACTAACTAACTAACTAACTAACTAACTAATTTTTTCGATGCGTGACTGAAACTGTGCGATTTTTCCGCACAGTTGCGCAGTAGGGCAATTAATCGCGCAAGAGCCCACCACTGATATATATATATATATATATATATATATATTATATATTATATTATAATATAGTAATATATATATATATATATATATATATATATATATATATATATATATATATATATATATATATATATATATATAGTGGTGTCGTTGATATAATATTTTTAACACGCATATGCCAAAGTAGTGTTATTGTCAGAATTTGAGCATCTGCGGATGAGGATGTAGATGATACAAATCTTCAACATTTCTTCCAAAATACAATAATGAAATATAACATTTCAAATCAGTTATGTCAAAAGGCATTTTGATTAATACATTCGAGATCCTCATCTATAATTCTGAACTGACAAAAATTCGGTAATTATTCGTACTGAAAA
>JABUQX010067631.1:17500-20000 GCA_015478945.1 Trachelipus rathkii
AAGGAGGGAAAAAATTATCTAAATCAATACTAGCAAATAATCAAATTGCAAAATCTTACCATTTTACAGTCACATCAAAATAGTTGTTGCTCCAGTATCTTGTATTATAATAATTCATTATTATCTTAGTAATTATTACTGTTATCAGACTTTACATTGCAATAATTACTAAGATTGTTAATGAGCTATTAAATAATTATTAATCAATTATTAATTAACTATTAATAATTACTACGATTATTAATTAACTAGTCAAAACATTTCTATAAAATTTTACTATTATTATTATTATTATTATTATTATTATTATTATTATTATTATTATTATTATTATTATAATTATTATTATTATTATTATTATTATTATTATTATTATTATTATTATTATTATTATTATTATTATTATTATTATTATTATTATTATTATTATTATTATTATTATTATTATTATTATTATTTATTATTGTTCTTGTTAAATAAGCTATTTATTATTTTAAATAATTAGTTATATAATTATATTATTATTAATTAAATATTATTAGTAATTATTATTATTATTATTATTATTATTATTATTATTGTTATTATTATTATTAATATTATTATTGAGTATTGAGTTGAGCTAATAAGCTATCTCTAAATTTAAATAAAATAACATATGATTTTTAGCAACAAATTAATTGACGATTGTTTAAATATAAAAATTAACAACGTAGAACTGCATAGGGCCTACAAATGCAAAAAATACTGGAATAATAACGATGAAAACTGAGATTAATAAGAAGATGTCAAAACCTAAGTTAGTCAGACTGTCGAGATACCTTTAATGTGCTAAGTAAAATTAAAAATATTGTACCTCTTTCCATTCTTAGAAAAATATACTATGCATTAATACACCCCCACTTACTATACTGTCTTCCTATATACGGAACCACAAATAACTCAGTTATCCATCCTGTAATTGTCATTCAAAAGCGATTTATTCTCCTCATAGGCAATCCAATAGACTTTTACAGCCATACACAACCACTGTTCAAAAAACTAAAGATTTTGCAATTCAAAGACTTACTCAATACATCGCTCCTAAAAGAGATGCATAAAATTATCCATATCAATGCCTGCGACTTCTTTACTAGAAAATTTTCACTTAAACCAAGCAAGGCGCGAAGCAAATAGAATTAACTTACGAAATAATACTTACATAAATGCCCCATTCTGTAGACTAAAAAAAGCCACTCAATGCGTCAGCTACAAAGCAGCTAAGCTTTACAACTCATTGCCACAAGACATCAAAACTGAAAACTCTACTAAATCTTTTGCTAGAAAAATAAAAATTTATTATCTGAAAAAATATTAATAAATAACAAACTCAGCAATTCATCTTCTATAAACACGGTATAGCCGCATTCTTGAATGCCATGGAGGTCCCTGAACATCCACTCAAAAAAAAAAAAATTTAAATATGTATTATTTATTATTGTTATTATTATTATTATTATTATTATTATTATTATTATTATTATTATTATTATTATTATTATTATTATTATTATTATTATTATTATTATTATTATTATTATTTTATATTATTATTATTTGATAATATTAGTATTAAAAATCCTTATAATTATTCGTAGAATTATTATTATAATTATTATTTATTGTTCATTTTTCATATTTATTATATTTAATTATTTATTATTATTATTATTATTATTATTATTATTATTATTATTATTATTATTATTTTATTATTATTATTATTATTATTTATTATTATTATTATTTATTATTATTATTAATTATTATAATAAATAATAAATATAATAATAATATAATAATAATAATGATTAATAGATAATAAAATAAATAAATACTCATATAAAGTATGTAAAATCAATAATTTTATATATAGGTAAAAAAAAATATAAAAAAATAACTACTAAAGGTTATCAATTATCAATTATTAATTATTATTATTATTATTATTATTATTTTTTATTATTATTATTATTATTATTATTATTATATTATTATTACTGTAATTGTTTTAATTATTATTATTATAATCTTATTATTTTATTATTATTCATTCTTAATTGATGATATATTATTATTATTATTATTATTATTGTTGTATTATTATTATTATTATTATTATTATTATTATTATTATTATTATTATTATTATTTATTATTTTATATTATTATTATTATTATTAGTTTATTATTATTATTATTAATTATTATTATTATTTTCTTTCTTTGTTAACTATTTATACCGGATTATGTGTAAGTGGTATTATGTTATTATTTATTATTATTATTAATTATTATTATTATTATTTATTATTTTTACTTTTAATTATTATTATTATTATTATTATTATTATTATTTTTTATTTTTTATTTTTATTTTTATTTTTATTTTTATTTTTAATTTTTTTATTTTTATTTTTATTTTTATTTTTATTTTTATTATTATATTATAATTATTATT
>JABUQX010067631.1:27500-33194 GCA_015478945.1 Trachelipus rathkii
ATATATATTATATATTATATTGTTTATTTTAGAATGATGGAAGAATACGATTCATTTTTTTGTATTTACTATTATATATTACTTTTTCATTTTCATTATATATATATATATATGTATTATATATGTATATTATTAATTAATTATTTTATAAAATTATATTATAATTTATATATATATATATATATAATACTGATATTTAATATATATTATATATTATATAATTATAGTATATATATATATATATATATATAATAATATTAATATATATATATAATAGTATATTATATATATATATATATATATTATTATATATATATATATATATATATATATATATATATATATATATATATATATTATATATATATATTATATATATAATATATATAATATATATATATATTTATATATATATATATATTATATATTATATATGTATTATATATTATAATACAAGTAGTAGGAACCATATTGGACAACGATGGTCAAAATGACCAACGCTGATTTTACCTTACCTTGACCTTTTTTGAGCCCCATTTTTTACCTTACCTTGACCTTTTCTGACCGCCACGTTGTTTCCTGAGGGTATTTTTACCTGCCCTTGACCTTTTTTGAGCTCGCAAATTTTTTACCTGACCTTGACCTTTTTTGGCCTTTGACCTTTTTTGACCTTTACCTTTTTTCGACCAACCCTTTGGTCTTCCATGGGTCATTTTTGGCCCACGGTATTTTTTGGCGACCCTAATTTTTTGGCAACCCTAATTTTTTGGCAACCCTAATTTTTAGCACCCTTTCGAAGAAAGGGTGCGCCAAACGGTTGCGTCAGCAACCGTTGTACGTATTACCCCCCTATTTTACGCCCCCTAATTTTCTCGACCGTGGGCCATTTTTGCCCACGGTAATTTTTGATCTTCCTTTAGGGGCTTAGCCCTTTTTGATGTCGTTACCTTGTTTGACCATGATATTTCGACATCCAACCCCTTTGGTCTTCCATGGGTCAATTTTGGCCCACGTTAATTTTAGGCTACCCTTTGGTCTTCCATGGGTCAATTTTGGCCCACGGTAATTTTTGGGTACCCTTTGGTCTTCCATGGGTCAATTTTGGCAACCCTAATTTTTCGAGCAACCCTTTGATCTTCCATGGGTCATTTTTAGCCCACGGTAATTTTTGGTCTTCCATGGGTCAATTTTTGGCCCACGGTAATTTTTGGCTTACCCTTGGTCTTCCATGGGTCATTTTTTTGCCCACGGTAATTTTCAACAACCCTTTGGTCTCCCATGGGTCAATTTTGGCCCACGGTATGTTTTGAATCTTCGCCTAGTGGCTTAGCCCTATTTTTTGGTGTCTTTACCTTGTTTGACGCATGATATTTCGAGCCTTAACCTTACCATAATAGCCATGGGGTCATTTTTGGCCGCACGTAAATTTTTGGGGGCTCCTTAGGGGCTTAGCCTCTTTTTTGACGTCTTACCTTGTTTGACGCTGATTATTTCGTCCTTAAACCTTGCCATAACATTGGTCAAATTTTGACCCACGCTAACTTGCTGGCTTTGATGGTTCCCAATCACCGTAAGAAGTACCTAGTGATGTTCTATTAGTGTCAAGAGTATTAGATGAGTGCCAGGTGAGTGCCAGGTGAATGCCAAGTGAGTGCCAATGGGTGCCAATGAGTGCCAAGTGAGTGCCAATGAGTGGCCAATGAGTGCCACATAGTGCCAAGTGAATGCCACATGGTGCCAACTGAGTGCCACTTTTTTTCAAGTCTTTTCTAGCCTCCCCTGAAGCCCACCGCATAGCCCAATATGGGTGTCCTACCCCTAGTTATAAAGGTATGAAGGAATTCGATTGGTGTATTTAACAAACTGCTAGGCATGCTTCCTACTATGATTTAGTCTTTTTCTAACACTTATACACACTAGGACACTTATAAGCGCTTACACTCTCCATATAGACACTTACATTAAACCCTATACACTCACTCACACCCACACGCAAATGCACTTACACTTAACATTCACATCTCGATCTTTTGAAGGCCTCAACTTTGATTGCCTCAACTTTGATGCCCCGGCATTAATGCCTCAGCATTGATGCCCCAACTTTGTTGCCCAATCATAAATGCCTAGCATGATGCCTCAAACTTTGAAGGTTCGTCTTTGATGACGTCATCTTTGATGCCGTCAATCTTTGAGAACCTCTATATTGTATGATTGCATCTTTGATGAAATCATCTTTGATGGCCCATCTCTACCCTACATCAAAGAACAGAGTTAATATTAAATGTCTAACTATGTTATAAAGCTGATCACCAGGAACCGCAGCCATGATCTCTCCGCTTGAAGTCCCACGAACCCGCACCCGCAGGTGCGACCCGCCGCGCGAATGAAAAATATATATACTATAAGTCATTCATTTTTTATTTCATGCTTAAGCATTTTTTATTAAAAACATTTTCGCGAACCTAAAACTGTAACTCATTACAGACCTATTTTTAAACATATTTTATTTACATTATTTGTTTGTTAATACTTTTTACTTAATACTATTTAAATTTATAAATTTTAAAAAAATTGTATGTAAAGAAGAAAAAAACCAGAGTGGCTGATATATAAACATTTAATTTTTACTACACTGACGAATTTTATTAAAAACATTAACATTACATACCTTAAAGCAGTAAAAGCAGTAAATCATAAAGGTGTAACTAGCACCAAGAGGGGATTAAGTATGCCTTTTGTTTTAAGCTGCCTTTACTGCTTTAACATCATGTTTTACTGTTTTAACTTATATGTTTTACTGCTTTAACTCACATATTTATTAACATTAACATACTTAAACAGTAAACCAGTGAAATCAAAAATAGAGGTGTTTACCTAAACACCTAGGGGGATTAGTAAATGCCTTTTGTTTACCTGCTTACTGCTTTAATCTTGTTTTTTACTGCTTTAACTCATGTTTTTCTGCTTTAATCATATGTTTAACTGCTTTAACTCACATATTCATTAACATTACATACCTTAAAGCAAGTAATCAGTAAAATCAATAGAGGTGGTTCCTACACCTGGGGATTTAGTATGCTTTTGTTTTTAACTGCTTATCTGCTTTAACAGTATGTAAAACACCTTTTACTTTTCTGCTTTACTGCTTTACTGCTACTGTTTTTTACTGCTTTAAACTCATATTGTTTTAACTGCTTTAACTCACATATTCATTAACATTACACATACCCTAAGGCAGTAAATCAGTTAATCAATAGAGGTGTTACCTAACACCTAGGGGGGATTAGTAGTGCTTTTTGTTTTACTGCTTTACTGCTTTAACTCATGTTTTAACTCATATCTCACATGTTGTACTGCTTTAACTTTCTGCTTTTCTGCTTTTGTTTTCCTGCTTTACTGTTTTAAACTTTCTGCTTTACTGCTTTAACTCATATATTTTTATTAAACATTATGTTTTTTATTTTGTTTTAATACTTTTTATTTATTTTTATTCATTATTTTTATTTATTTTTTTTTTTTTATTATACTTTAGTGTTATTTACTTCATGCCTATTTTTATTATTATTTAGAACACACACACACACACACACACACACACACCACACCACACCACACACACACACACACACACACACACACACAAACACACACATACACTTACACATATATCACACATTCACTATGACCACCTTATATCACACATTCACTATGATACTTACATTTTTACCCATAGACACTTACATTTACATTATACATCATGCGGTTACACACATCAACTATGATACTTAATACACCACTTCACTATGACACTAATTTTCCATAGACACTTACATTTACACTTACAACTCACACCCAGATTTACTTACACTCACAACAGATTTACTTACACTCACACAGATTACTTACAACTCACACACAGATTTACTTACACACAGTTTCTTACACTTGCATGCAACAGATTTACCACACACACACAAGACACACATCAACACACATACACACCCACGCACACTCACTCTAACACATATAACGTATAATTTATTAAAACATTTTATGTTTTAAATTAATCATTTACATTTATATTACTCATTCAAATATTACTAAAATTATTTCAAAGTTTCCTTAAAACTTCTATAATAATCAATCATTATCTTGGAACAAAGAATTTATTATTAACTGTTAATACTTTTGTTTATAAAAATTTTTATAACTATCAAGTTTTAAAAATAACTTTTACTAAAAATTTTATGAAAATTTTAATTTAAACATAATATTTTTACGTACCTTAAAGCAATAACTCAGTAAATCAGTAGGGCCAGCCCCTATGCACCCCTCTACATCAAGCTAAGCCACGTTTTGTTCTATTCTATTGACTTACTGCTTTCCATCATCTTTAGCCATGTAAATAAGTATAAAAATAACAAATAAGTTCTTCTTCTGCTAACATAACATTATTTTAATTAAATCATTCTAAGTTTTTATTTAAAATAACAAATTATTTTCCACTTACATTTATTTTTCACGTCGATTGTTAAACTAAAAATATTTTCAAAGTTTTTTTTAAATAATTCGGGTTTTCTTTATAATTATTATTATTATCTATGTACATTGAAAATCCATCACGAGAAAACACAACAACCCGCCCTCCTTACAGATACGAAACTGACCCCTCTCTGTAAAATGTGTTGAAATAACTACTTAGGCCTAAATTTAGGATATAATCCTTTTTGTAACCCGAGGCGATTTAAGCCTAATTCCAGGTCAAAATATATTTTCAAACTGACCTTTTTCTGTATAAATGTGGTGCAATAACTACGTTTAGGCCTAATTTAGGCCTACAATTTAGGATAAGCCTTTTTTTTAAGACGGCTAAATTTAATCCTAATACAGGAGTCAAAAGGTAATTCCCGTATAGACAAGAATCATTGTTATTATTATTTTTTAATAAATATATTCAAACTGAACATGCTGGATCGGGAAGATCCTTTAAGCAGGTAAGAAAGAAATGTTTTCCTTACTTGTGATTGGTCGGGTAATCCTTATCTTCTATATGACCTCGTATGTGATGGTAGAGAATTATTTTATCGTCTTTTGAAAATTTAAACGTTGTTCTTTTTAAACTTGTATTTGAGCAGGTGCGTGTTTTTATTATCTTTAAGACCAAACTATTTTAAAAAGGTGAGTCTTTTTAAATTGTCTGAGGAGAAAATGTTATCTGAATTTAATAGCATGTGTTTTATTTTTACAAAGTGTATATCATATTTATATAAATACTTACATGAGGAATAATTATTAATTTCATTAGAATAGATATATTAATTCACTAGTTCATAAGCTAACCACCAGGGCTCAGCATAAGAGCCCACCCGCAAAGGCAGCCAACCACGCACCGCAGGTGCGTCCCGCCGCGTCCCGCCCCGCCGCGTGCGCCCGCAGGCGCAATTTTCGCGTTCCCGACCGCCCGCCGTGCTGCCCGCAGAGTGTAAAACACTGAAACAGAAATGAACTTGTTTAAATATAGTAAAATATTTAAATAAATTGATATATATATATAATCATATATTATATATAAATATATATATATAATATATATATATATATATATATATATTATATATATTATTATTATATTATATATATAGTATATATAATATAATAATATATATATATAATAATATTGTGTGTGTGTGTGTA
>JABUQX010067632.1:0-40000 GCA_015478945.1 Trachelipus rathkii
GTGAGACTCAGGATTGTATATTTATGAAAGTAATATATAGGTGAGGAGGACGATCCTAATCCATTAAATTATTTTGGAGGATATAAGAGATAGGAGCTAGTGAAAATTTAATAAGAGCGGTTAATATACAGTGTTGACGACGAGGAGAGAGTCGCTGTACTGGTTCCTTTATTTGTCGTGATCAAAGACTGGTGATCGCGAATACGGTTTTAAGATTGTTAGTCGTAGTGCTAATTTAGTATGACGTACTGTTAAATGACTATATTTCTTCTTGCGTTAGGTGTCATTAATTGTGTTCCATGGATTGAGTGTTTGTTATCGCGTTGCGAAAAGAAGTCCCGCGTGGTGTTTAAATCTGACGTGCCTTGGGGATGTTTCCACAATACATGGTGGGCTACGGTGAATTGGTTCGTGGTTGGCGGTGTGGCTTGGGTGGGGGTTGCTCGTGGCGTGGTAGGAAGCTGTGCGGAATAAAGATAAACGAGGCAGGTGATCGATAGGTGCCCTGCAAAAATTTCTTAACATTCTAGGTCTCAGAAGAGCTTGCTGTGCAGAGATTATCAAGTAGTATGAGATAGTCACCACGGTGGAGTGTAACGTTTCGTCGTTCGTTTTAAATTTTTTTTGTATAAATGAGTTGGTTCCTTGGAGCTTCGAATAATACTTTCATTTAGAGTTCGATTTTCATTGCTTGCGCGGGTTACAAGGTGCGTTATGAGGTGTTAAGTTTCGGGGTTCGGAGTGTTTTGTCGTAATATGTTCCATAGTCCTCTCTAATATTTTACGCATGGGCGACGAAAACAATACATTGGTAGTTCTGAAAATATTTATATGATTCTTATCGGGCTTGGTGTCGGCTGCCCGTGGATCAGCTTCGATGAATTATGCGAGGGCTTGAGTGTACGGATTGTGTGGTGCTGCTGTCGATTGCCGGAATGGGCTTTGGTTTTACTGGTGTTTTAGATCAAGAGAAGTTCAAGGAGCGGGAGGGGGATAAATCGAACCATATCAATTCTTTGTCAGTGGGTTTTCTTCATTAAATGTGTTTGTTTCGGGAGTCGGGGGGCGTGTAGTAGCTTGTCTGTTTCGGATAGTGACGAGTATACAATGGGATAATAACTTTTTCTGGGTATAAAGATTTGGATGGGTGGTGAGGCGGATAATTCTAGTTGAATTTTTTTTTCGGCCATCGTTGTCTGTTACGCTTTTCCCCGAATTGGCTGATGATATGAAACGTCCGAATGGTATTTGTTAATCTGTGTCATCAATTTCTGTCGGGTCTTCAGGGGATGAGGGGAATGGTTAATAGAAGATCGGGATACGAAGACTACAAGCGACGAGATCGATCTGGGGTTGGTTGTGGGTGCGAGACTCGAAGGTCTAGTTCACTTACTTACGTAGGTGAAGCAAACAAAGGCTGGAACGATGTTCTTGGCCGCGTATGGTAATATGTGGGATGTTATTCTCTTGAGGAGCTGTATAGTATGTAGCGCGTGCTTTGTTTTCATGTGGTCCACATAGGTAAGATGGGAAAGTTGTACGCGTTTGTCTGCGATTACGTTAAAGCATAGTCGATCGCGAGATACGAGCGTGGCGGAGCCGCCTTAATAATGTGCGACAGATTAAACGAGTACTTATGTCCCGAGTAAGTTGGGGGGATCAGTAAGATAAATACGGAGGTGTTCTTTTTCTCGAATCGTGCCATTTTGTGCATTGACACTGGGTGTTCGATGTTCGGTTCATTATATGTGAGAGTAAATACTAGTAAGTTAGTCTAATGGGTTGAACAGTGAATGATGCATAAGTTCGATTACGCTAACTGGTTGTGCTTCGTCTCTATGAATATCTGTGTGCGCTCGGCGACCGTTCCGAAGATACGTGGTACTGTGCTATGTTGCGTTTATTATTGAAAAGGTGATCAGTGAAAAGATTGTCAACTTGCGATATGCGAGTTGAGAGATAATATCTAGTGCATCTTAGGAGATGGGTGATTCGCAAATCCTTTCGTTGCAATTTAGTCAGCTAAGAGCGAGGAGAAGGATATCGGCAAAGCGTTTTGCGGAGCAGGAGGAGGGGCGGATAAATAGATGAGAGTGTTTCGTTGCCTCATGAAAGTAGGAATAAGAGAGTAATGGGGCGGCAATGTGTGTCTAGTGCGTCCTAAATTTTGTGTTATGATTGGAATTGAAGGGACATTAGAGGAGTTAAGATTGTTTTTATAGGATTAGAGGAAGAACTCGCGGAGTGAAGCGCGTTAGAGATGGTCGAAGGGGGTGGGAGGAGTTAATGCTCAGAGCGAGGCTTGGGAAAATAGGTCCGAAGTCGAAGAGGCGGAGTGTTGAACAGTAGGCATCCTATTGCTTAATGTATGGGTCGTTTGGCACAAGTGGTCGTGCCATCCTGTATGTGGTGGGGGTAAGTTTTGAGGCTGCCATGGGGTGCGTCGCCCGAGTGGAAGGAAAGTGTTGGCGAACTGTCGGCCTATTGTTTCGATATTCTTTGTCTCAATTCTAATTTTCGATATTCGGGAGCGTACTGTTGTTACGATTTTCAGAAATATGTGATGCGATAATCGATGATGTCTGAGTAACAGCTCAGAGATTTCGTCAGTGGGTGGCGGGTTCTACGAGTTTGTGGGGCAGTCGATCTTTGCTTAACTGGCACTTCGACGTCCTTGGGTGGGCTTATTTCCACGAGATATAAAATGGAATTGGATGTGTAGAAATGGATTATGGCCGATGTCTCGGGTTGGGGCAATATGTCTGGTGTTCTTGCCTGTTATGGGATTATTGTTCCGATCCGGGATCAGGCTACTAGTTATATTGATGTTAAATGTAAAGCGGCGCGACTGTTAATGTAAAGGATTGTCCCGGTGATCATATATTTTGTTTTAGTTGTGTGATTCCAGATTGTGTTATATATTCGAAGGGTAAAGACATTCAGCAATATGTGGTAAATATGGCTCAGAGGTTGTAGGTAGTTGGTAGTTGTTACAAATATAGTCAGAAGTATATAATGTAGTTGTGGGTATTGTTTTTTACCTATACTTGTTAAACCGATTTTTTTTCTGCGGTAATTAGAGTTAATTTATATTTTCTTATGCTATTAAGAGTTAATTTTACTCAACGCCCGCCATTATTTTTTTTGCATAAAATTACATTTTGTAATCGAAACGGAGCTGCTTTAAGAAAGGTGTTCAAATATGATGGCATGATAGTAAACTCAATGATAGTGAGAGGAAGAAAACCTGATTGGGTTTGAGTATTCTCCTGAAGACCGAAGCTTCAATTGAAGGGCTTTACGTGGTGCGTTGCTGATGAATTATATATATAACAAATTTTGTTCAAATGTTGGGTCGATGAATGCACGGTAGGGGTGATGACGATCAATTCTTATGGGAAACGGATCAAGTTATGAAGTAATAAGGGTTGGGTAAGAAGCGCATATAGCAATGACACGAAAAATAATTCAAGGGAAAGTATTCATTTTATCACACCCCGTATTGTTCGGTGGTGAGATAGAGAGTGAAAAATAACGTAGAATATTGGTCTGTTTGAGGAATTAGATACGTGATGATGATGACGGATATTCAGAGCGGATGATGATGCTGTGAAAGTTTTTCGTTAGGGTAAATGAGTAATCCGAGGATATATTGAGTGCATCTACGAATTAGTGTATTTGATCTGTAGATTGTTTCTTTTTTAATTCTTCGTAGTCGCGTAGGGGTTGAGAAACAAGGAAACGTATCGAGTCTGTCAAATGCAATAATCAGAAGAAGAATAACTAGAGTGAAGTGAAGAAAAGCGGAAAATTGAAGAAATAGAAAATTTAATGTGATAGATGGTGCGTAGAGACAGGCCCTAGCGTTTTATACACGGTGTGTTTATTGTAATTTTTGACTTAAGTCGAAATTTTAAAAAATTGCTTTTTCACTATAATAATATTTATGGCTACACCCCCTGGAACATTCCTTATTTATAATAAAAGTTACGATTTTTCTTTTAATATTAAGGTTTGATTAAGATGCAATATAAAATAAAACTTTAAAAAAAAGATAGAAATATCCTATTCTCTTATATATTTCGGACATCGACTCCGAAAATGTGACAGTGCTCGACTAACGCCCGGCGAAGACGAAAGGTATTTTACGTCCTCGCGAATAACAGATCAACTCAGCTCTCGCGTGGTTTAATACTTTTCATTATTCGAATCCGTTTTTGAGATAACCTAAAAGGCGATCAATCTAGCTAGGTAAAGAACGTCTACACGGATTTCCTCGTTGGAAAAATTAGATTGGTTCACATTGAAAGTAAATATAAGTGGGAATTTTCGAAATGTTTCCAAAAAGTTTGGATAAAACGATAAAAATACTGGTTTTCGGAAATAGTTGCCTCCGAGACTATGCGATAGTAGCAAACGGGGTTCAGGAGTTTTTTTTATAGTACTTTTCATCGTTTTCAGTATTATTTTTTCATTTTTAACGAAAACCGTGTTGTCGCTAAAGAAAATAGTCGTAGAAAGAGTCCCGTCGTTTTGTAACTGAGGGATACGAACTAGGCCAATAATAAAACCGATGGTAATAGATTAAAAGACCTTTTAAATCGTGCAGCGCGCTTATTAAGTAAAATAATTAAATCTCAAAAAAAATGCTCGAGTATTACCGAATTAGTTATCTTAATCATCAACACAACCTTTATTCTTCTTAACAAAGGATGCAATTCTTTCAATTTAACGTCAGACGCTCTGAACCAGGGTTCTGACATCATCTAAGTGATAATCATATCAAGAATGACGGAGATGGGAAGAACCCAATGGTGCGACAATCATCGGGTTGGGCTGCGGCTGAGTAGGCGTGGGGCTTGTACATCGTGTATCGCAATATAACGATTGTAAGGAGACTTTAGATAAGTTTAATAATTCTGAGAACTATATTTGTATCCGAGACGAACCCGAAAAAGGATGACCGATTCGAAGAACGAGGGTTCAAAACTTAACATCTAATGCCGTCCTCCCAAGGCTCGATAAACCGACGGAATTACTTTAAGAAAAATGCCACTCGATTTCCGATTGCGTCGGTCTTCTGTAAAGTCTCACAAACGCACATATATCATAGATGAGTGAACAGGATATTTAATAAAACGCCTGTTATTAGGAGGACTCCAAAAAGTATTGATACACGTTTCGTAAATAGCGTTTACTACCTTCTTCCGATGGCCCATAAAGACCGATTAAGGAACAGTTGAAGATCCGTAGCGTCGCTGGAATTTATGATCTGATCAACGACGACATGCAGATTTAAAAATTTATATTGATGTCATGAGTCTTTATGCGAGACGTATTCGGCGGGAGAGCGAGCGGTGTAACGAATCAACGTAGCACTGTCGTATATTGATATACTCTTTTCATAGTCAGGTTAATAATTTAAGACAACCGTTAGCGTGTGAATGAGCCTAAGATTATTATAAGTGAACGGGGCACCAATGAAACGTGAGTGAGTTGTATACCGCCTTGGATCCTTATCTGAAAAATGTTTTTTATTAAAAACTAAGAACTGAGCAACTTTGCTTTTATGTTTATGCATCAATACGTTTCAGATTTTTTTTGTCACGAGAATATTAATGATAATGTGAAAGATTAAGAATAACTGAACAATGTATTAGGGTGAGATGGATCGATCTTCTTAAGAAACTTCTAGAATGTTGATATTCCGTTCCAAAAAGATCTTCCTTCCCTCTATCAATATGATCGGGGGGACAGCGATGTTTTTGGAATAATAACTCATATTTCAATTTACATTAAACGTGTGACGCGTCGAGATGCAGGTGACTTACTGAATACGACGAATTATACATGTCAGCCTAAGCCTCGCGAAAACCTGCGCAGACAGTCTCTCAGGTAATACAATTCGGGATGACAGATTGCGAGAGCGACGTTTTGCTCGAGAAGTACCGCCCTTTACTCCGGGTCTTCCGTCTCGAGAACGTTTGAAAGAAGTGGAAAACGGTTTTGCCGAGGTAGAGTCGGAATCGTTCAAAAAATACAAAACAAAATGAAGCGGTCCATAAGATTCACTATAGATGTTGAGATAGAGACTTCATAAAGACAATAATATTGACTCATGGTCGTATAAATATTCACTGAGCAGGATTAAGTAGTGTTTTTGCTCGTGAGTGAAGTCTTAGCTTATCACGAGTATCTTAGTATCCACCAAATCTCTAGCGAATGCGGTCTTTTGTACTTTCCGTTCACGTTCATATAGGATATTAATTGATTTCTGGGTACATTTATAATCATGGATAACGTCAGCGGGAGTGCGAGTGCTGGGCGACTGGATGAAATAGTTTACGGACTAATACGTAAAGAGTTCTTCAAATATATCTCCGAGCATTTTGGGGGACCCCCTGCATAGGTTCGTTAGAAATCGTGTACAGGATTTGGCGCATATCACTGAATAGTTTTTATTAGCGAATTTCGCACTGAGGCACTATCATCTTATGTTGGCTCAAGTTCTCGTGGGTGGAAAATATATTTCCGTCAATACCTACTGATCTAGGTTGATATGTTATGTAATTATACACACTACAGTGGCAGAGGGCGCTAAGAGAAATTTTATATATGGCGTAGGTAATAATGATTATAGTTACGGTAATCTAGGTTATACGGGCGGTGTCGCGTAGAGAACCTATCTCGTGCATTAGCTCTTTTGTTAACGATTAAATATGTTAATACTGTTAAATGAAAGTAAATATGAAGTACTCTGATTATAGAGGTGTTAAAGATTAAAAAAATGATATGTTATCTAGTGTTATCGAGATTAAAGATAGTAGGCACTCGCGTCGGTAGGAATAAATCTGGCTTCTGTTGAATGTATACATCTATGTCACTGCGATGTCATGTGAAATCTACTATGATGATTGCTGAGACATTGTACAGACTAACAATCTTTAATCGTTTGGCATAGTTCGATGTGAACTGACTTGGTGTCGGGCAAAAACGGATTCGGACAGATTAGGTGGTGGCAGTAGACTGGTAGTTTTAGTCCGTATATTTGTGTTATTTGTCACTCTAGGTCTACGATGAGTGGTGTGTAAAGGTCATAGCTGTTTTATAAGTGAATGAATTACTCTGGATTGTTAACGAGCCATTAACAACTTATAAAATTTTATTAGGGCATTATTCGGTCATTTAAAATATACTCGCTCTTTGAATAGAAAAAACACAATAAACTGAATCGATAGAGAATGAAAAATATCATGCCGGAGGCTCTGCTTATTTTTCAGGGATATGTTGATTACCACTGCATGTCAGTATGGTGTTGCTACCTATTCTTGGCTTAAACCTTTACGACGGTAGGTAGCACTTTTATATAACAGAGTTCGATAACTAAGTTGGTCTCACAAAGCCATGGTATCGCTCTGAGGGGAACTATACTAGTATATATCACTACCCTAGTGTGAACATATACACTTTTTTACGAAGCCTATAAATCTTATAATCTGATACCTACAATATAAAAAGTAACATATAAGGGCTATAAAGAAAATAATACGTTCACTAACTGTGAGGTCTCGAAGCGTGAACAACAGTCCTATCCCTTTTCATTTAAGTAAATTAATAGAAAGAGGCGTCGGACGATAGCTCGGTGATGTAATTAAATCAATATCCTCGTTTAGAGTAACTTATTAGGCAAAAATGGATCCTGAGATCGAATTACTCTATGGTCTTACTCGTACTTACTGCACCTTAACTCATTATTTCTTTATAAAAATAAATTATGACGTATATCGATAATTTTGCGGATGAGATACACCTGCGTAATTCTTAGCATCTATATTCGTAAATTAGACAGGATGTTCACAACCGAAAGACGAGGATATATAACGATAAAATTAAGTCACAAATGTAATTTTCATTCAATTTACGATCTCGATATCTATAATTTTATGATCGGTGCATACATATTCAGCAATAACTATATTTAATCTTTCTTATGTGGTGGTCAAAATACCGTTTAGCACAGTTAGGTATAATTATTATATGCTTTTAATGCATAAATAATAAAATTTATCTGTACCTCAGCTAAGCATTTAACATTTTTTAAAAGGTATTATCAAATGCGTCAATCTGAACGAAGTTATCAGACCTACCGTCACCGTACTGAGCCCCAACAGAAAGTACTGAATTAACTTATTTTATTTTTTTCTTATTATAAGAGTAATTTTTTTATAAAGAGTAAGTTTTGGTGAGATAATATATTAAGTAAAGTGTTTATAGAGTCCAACCCCTTGAGTAGTGAAATTTAAAAAAAAAAATTGGATTTTAGAGTAGGAGAAATAATGAGCACATTAGCTGTTAACCTTCGCAGGGACAGGGCGTGTCATTATCGTGTGATCTATCAAAACAGATTTGTAAAATTTTAAACTCAAAAAGTGATATCGATTTTCTATAAAATTTAAAGTTTTACCGGAATTACGGCACGACTGACGTGAAATCGTAAATCGTAAAGTATTATTTAGGTGATATATTAGTTATAGTAAAAAAATATACTATGAGATTTATTAATTACTATAGATTTATTAAATAGAAATACTTCTCATCCTCTTCTCCGTATATAAACAACAGGGAATCGGTTAGAAAAAGCTTGCGAAGTAATGATATATATCTTTATGATGAGACTGAAGGCTTTAAAGTTTATGCACATTGTGAGTATTATCTCTATCTCGAACCAATCGGTTGTTAATTTAGGACAATAAAAAATTTAAATAATCTCATTTATATAGATATCTAAAGACTCACAACAGCTGTATAAAGGCAGTTTAGAAAATGTTTTTGTAAAGCGTATTAGTCGTAAATAGATAAGTATATATGGTTACTGCTTATCGTTTAAAATAAAATTGATATAGTGGAGTTTAAAGCGAGGGAAAATAATAAAAACTTAAAAAGGTGAATCCTAAGAGAGCGATATAACAAGGCAGACGTGAAGACGTAGAACGTGATGCTAAGTTCTTGAGTCTAATATGTCGAAATAGTAATTCACTTATGATAACGTCTTCAGACGAAAAATTTGGTCATTTTGATTAATCATCTTCCTTACACATAACTCGGACATATATTGATAAAAATGAACACATCTGTAAAAATGTATCTGATTAATTCTAGACTATGTGCAAAAGCTGCGTACACAACTTTGTTCAGGTGTGCAATTTATCGTAAAGGGAGTCGCGGAGGTCGGGGGTGATGTATTTGAACATTCCCAAGAGTCTGGGAGTTTTCGCGTTATCATGCGTAAAAATAGAAGATCAGTTAGTCTCGCCGCGAATTCCGTTCACGATGCACGACCCTCATTTTGACTACGTTGTTTTAAGAATTTTATGGCAAACCTTAAAACGAGCGCGAAATAACGGAAGAAAGCGTCTATTTATTTTCTAAACTTTATGCATGTCATTAGATCATGAAGGGTTGGATATAATCATGTTTTAAATTTGTAACTCGCGAAACAAGTAATGTTATTTTATAAGTGTTCTGGGTCATGTACATGGCCCAACACGTTTTTTGTAGAGATGAACATAACCATTTATCATCATCAAACCTTTTGAGAGAAAGGTGCGCCGTGGTCTTATACGCTTGAACCCATTACTGCGCGTGTATTAAAGACTAATGGAGGAATAGAGTATAAAACGCTGAGCCAAACACGATGCGGGTTATAATGCCGTCAAAACACTACTCTGATCCATTCCTCGGAGCTCAGTGATCCGAGTACCGGAACAGTGGGTCAAGCCTACACAGGAAGGACCGAAACGGGGGGCCGGACAGTGGGCCCTACACTTTTTTCACCGCAGAGCCGTCCTTATGTCTTTGTTCCTCTATCTTCGCCTAACGTAGCGAAAACAAGCATTCGCGTGCACACCATTTTCACTTCTTCCGCTCGCCGGACTATCCCTACGCAGGTTGTTGCGAGAGCCAGCGCTTTTACACCGGCCCCTACCTCAGGAAGGGCGTAGCCGAGTCTTAAAATATTTCAGGTAGATACAAGCATTTTGGTTGCCAAACCACAAGCCATACCTTCCCGTCCGCTATTCACTACTCAGCCAAGTGTACATGACTCTACTGGGTCACAATCATACGTCACTATCATCTGTATTCATAATACTCGCTAAACAGAACATAAATCTCACTATTCATATTTCCCTTATTTAACACTTATAAATTATGTCTCTATCTTCTCTCTAGAGTACTATCATATAGCAGCAGCCCTTTGTGCTGCCGAATTTCCAGTCAATACGAATATTACCGGATTAAGCTATTAAGCGATTACCTAAAATTTATCATTTATAAGTTATTCTTAATTTTTATTTCAAATTTGGTACTTATTAGATAAAAACGACTACTATAATCGCACATATAACTTTCCAATAAACGAAAAATATATGAATAAAAGTATTTCAGTAATTTAATTTACGTTTTTCTTCCGTTCGATAATGATAATATATAAATATACCGCGATTTCCCTGAAGAAAAATGGTATTAATATATATAGTATATATATACTACTATATATATTAGTATATATATATCGCTTTAAGTGAGGAAACGAAAGAAGGAATGTTCCTTGAGTCAGTAGGCGTCGGTGAACTACATATATGCGATTACAAATATTAAGGTGATAATTACGAATCACGCATAGAATGCAGTTATTTTAGTAATAAAAAAAATTTCCATTGAGAGAGAAAAAAATTTAAATAATATATAATTATATGTATTTAACTAAATGTGTATACGTTAGATAATAAAGTAATAAAAACTAAAATAAATATTATAAATATACTTTTTATTACGTTAAATTTTAATACCTTGTAGTATATAAATATAAAATTAATTTTAATTTTATTTGAGTAGAAAACTACAATTTTTTCAATTTTATATGGTTATAATTGATTAAATATCAAATAAATAAGAATTTGATATTATATTGTAAAAATAATATATAATAAAGCTGATTGAAAACATTACCAATAAAAAACTAATCATTCATCATAACATTATAGTTATATGCCAAAATATTAAATAAAGTAAATTTTTTTTAACTGTGTAAGTCAACTATTTTGCTTTATAAAGATCCATATTTATGAGTACGTTATTTTATGTGACGTTATTTATATTCCTCACGCAGAATAGTATGCCCGTCTATTAATTCCTTCGATATTGTATTATATTTAAGTTATCATAAAAATAATCATGAAACAGTATAAAATTGAGAAAATCATACCCATCTTAATTTGTGGTAGATAAAAGACGGACGCCTTGGTCCTCCTTCCCTTTTTAATATTCCATATTCAAGTGTTAATAATTTTTCTATTTGGCTGTCCTGAATCAAGTGCGGTTATGTGATACATACTTCGACAACTTCTGCTCTCCGTGATCCCTTAAATAATAGAAATCACTACATTATCTCGAAGGATCTTTCCAATCTTCACTATAATCACACTTTTTAGTGATTCCACTCAAAAGATATTTATTATTAACTATTGGAAATAAATTTTAATGTAAATATATGTATATGATGCTTACATAAATGACCGATACGAGATAAACATTACGAAAACGATATTCAAATATCTATATCGCTCTTACCGACTGAGAGTTATCACTCGTTTGGTTATAAACTGTTGAAATCGTGGATGTCTTTTGGAACGATAGACAGGTGTGGCATTTATTCATTTCGTGAGCGGCGCTATTTGATTAATATATATATTATAACAGCTTTCATGCATGATTTTTATAAATTCAGCTCTCAAAAACATTTCTTCAAATTATCCGAAATCAATATTACTTTTTTGCGTATATCTCGAAAGTAACAGGATTTTACAAAAGGACGAATAAATGTCGATAATGCGATTACGAAAAATTGTCTGGTCGGTAATGATTGTTTTTCCACTGTTCAATCAATAGTCGGAACGTTTGTGCGTCGCCGCGTATTATAAGTTGTGAGATTTTGATAACTCGAAATAGCGTCTTGGAGAATTATGACTGTATACGGCCTTTATTTAATTACATTCAATTTATCTATATCAATCGCATGATTGGAAGAATTTATCCATTTTAATTAGATATAAACAGATCCATTCGACTTCCATGGAATGATTTTTTAATCTTAATTTGTTAATTATTTTTAATCAATATAATAATATTCCAACTGTATAGATTTAAAAAAAATATATTTAAATGTCGTGTTATTAAATTGTAAGGAATAATGAATTGAAAGGGTATCTAAACTAATAAAAATATTTAAAAATTTAATTAATTGGTTTCGATATATAAACGAGATACTCTGCGACAGAAAATAACGATAGAATGGCCGTAAAAGCACTTTTTGGCCACCGATTTAGTTGAAGCTAACTTTGTTTGCGACCGTATAACAGTTGGGAAGCATTTGTTTGCGACCGATGACAGTTTGGGAAAGCATTTTTTTGTCGACGCATGTGTAGAGACGGGAGGCAATATTTATTCGTTTTAGCGGTATTCTTTCTTCCGAGGACTTCAGTGATTGAGATTTTGTCGAATGTTCGGAATAATTTTTGGAGTTTTGAAATCTTGTGGAACGAATTACTGTTGAGCGCTATTAATGAAAAACGATTATCGGGTTTGACGTTCCGGATAGTCTGCGCCATTCCGGGAAACTCGATTTTTTAATTATTACTTCCGCGAGATTAACGCAATGCGGCGTCTCTCGTTCTTGCTTCCTCTTTGCCTTAAGTTTAACCGCGCAATTTTCCTGTCGTAAATTATGTTTGAAAAGAAGATCTTCATTTTTATATTTTTATCGTTTTCGCTCACGATTTTCAAAAACGAACTCGGAGATGTATCGACGTATTCTGTCGAATATCCGCCGCGGTAATTCCATTGGAAATCATACTCTGAATAACTTTATGAAGTAGTTGAGTTTTTAAACAAGTTATTAAGAATCTCCGGTCGTTTTTTTCGTGTTAAATTCGTTTCTCTTTGGCAAATGTCGCCAAAAATATGTTTGGGCTACGATTTTCGAAAGAATGCAATGAATTAATGTTCTTTAAGTCCGGAAAGGTTATAAATCTTTTCCAAATATTGGAATCCCATTAGAAATACACGCTCTCGAAGTATTGTCTGAAAACAAAATCCAAAGTGAGTTCTGAAAAACTACGTAAATCTTTCTATTTTTCCAAATTCGATGATGATTTTTTTCCAATGTTCAAATAAGAACATGTCGCGCTTTCATTATCCGCTCAGAAGTTACGCGTCGTCGAAATCATAAATCGTTTTCCGAGTAAGATGTTTTGTGATCGAGTTGTCGCTTAATTTTTTCTATTTGCACGAAATGCGGTTGGATGGTAATTCGCCCTTATTTCATACAATACGTCTATATCTAATTCCTTTAACGCAGCGATTCGTTGAGCGATCTAGCAGACAGTAACCAAGACTGCGCGTAGTTGATTTTCCGGGTATTTCTATATTGCTCGAAATGACTTCAATGTTAACGAAATTAATTATTATTATATAAGTAGTGGCGAGGTTCCAATTAAATTTTTCCGGTATTGTTGCATTCAGGGTCGAAAGTTTCCAAACTCATTTTAAGATTTTTTTAACGAATATTGTGATTATTCTCGTTTCAAATACGCATAGAAAATGTATGGTCGTCATCCCATCCTTTCCGTTTTCTTCGCTTTTAGGGACGATCTTGTTTTGCGGAAACAAATTAGGAGTAAGAGTCGGTTTGGATGACACGCCGTTTTGGGAAAGCTCTTGCGCATCCGTCGCAGCAATATTCGTATTACTGTCGCGGCAAGAGAGTTTAATAACCCGTTTTTCCCCGAATGTCGGATAAAAACTAGCGATGATATCGAATATGATTTCGGGAAAAACGCTCTTTAAAATCTCGTTCATCAAAAGCGCGTTAATGAATTTTTCTTTCTTGTTAAAATTGACGAGTTCGTACACATTATCCGCCGACGAAACCACGAGAAGCTCATTATTGCGTAACGCCTTCAAATCTGCGTCGAGTAAAAACATTTCCACGGTTCTATCCCCGACGTTAAGGAAATTTAAATAAACGAGGAAAAATTTCTCGTACGACGATTTTTCGGAGCAGAATTTGCTAACAGTTTTCGTTACGAAGGGAAATAGTTTGCTACTGATATTCGAATTTCGCAGTGTACTCTCTGAGAGAAACGCGAAATCGTTCCATTTCTCGTTCTGTCGATCGCCATTCGAAAAATATTTAATCAGCTCTAATTTTTCGAACATTTTTTCGAGGTCGTCTTTTTGGTTCTGAATATTTTTTATAGACGCCGTTTTCGTCGATTTGTCGTCGCCGTCGTAGTAATCGCATTCGCAGTCTATCAATCGTGGGTTGTAAAATTTAGTTCTTTTAAGAGCGGCCACACAGGCTACATCTTCGGGAGGCGGATAAGGTCCCATTTCCATTCTTTTACCGGGTAAAGGTTGCCATTCTGGGTTAACATTCGACGACGTTGAGAGAGAATTAGATTTAATCCCCGATGGCGAATAATTCCGCCGATGAGATAACGGCAAATCCCTATCGTTAATAACGTAAAAATCTAGCTCGTTAAAATCCGAGAACCTGATTTTCAAAATTTTCGGGGAGGAGAGCCGCGGCGAAGAGTTCGCGGTAGTAGGTGTCGCCCCGGACATGATTTTGTCTCTGATTCTATTTTTATTAAACCAAAAGGACGAAGTTGCTTTCGGGTTTTTAGGTCCGTTAATGTCCGAGTCGGTCGGACTAAGCAAATTTTGAACTATTTTAGATTGAAACTGAATCGGAGTTCTGTTCGGTTCGGCGTAGAACCAGAGTTTCGGAGAATCGCCGAAATTTTTGCAAATCCCTTTATTTTCGTAAGCCGAAACGAACGCTTTGGAAAAAAAGAATAATCCGGAATAACGGGAAGGAAAACTTTTCGTTTCCGCCGCCTCCGCGTCTGTAGTCGTCGGTAAGTACGGGGAGGAATTTTCCGAAGCCTTTTCGACGATATAACTGATGCAACGAGCGGCTTTTTTACTGTGCCATAAATTTTCGCGAAAAAAGAAATTTAGGATCGACCACAACGCTTTTTCGTGGCCAAACGTAATAGCTAATTCGAGAATTTGGCGAATTTTTTCGTACATATTGATGTCCTTAAGAACCGATTGAGCGTCCCCGATTTCGTCGGTTAGCAATATTTCAACCTCGTCGAGAAACGCGTTCGCGATCTCTCGCCTCGTTTTCGCGCGTTTTCCGCTATCGCTTTTAGGAGTTAACGCTTTATTGTACGGAGCATTTTGACAGCGGCAGCCGCTTTTTTCCTCTTCGGCGAATAAAATGCTTTTAAGTCTCGGAAGCGAAGAGGTTTTTTCACCCTCATCGTGGCCGCGGTAATACGATAAGCGAAGATCGCCAGTCAGATATTTTTGAGCCGTAACGTTGGCGGTTATTCGTTTCAATGAGTCGAATTTTAACTTAATTCTCCCGTCGTGAAAAATGAAATTCCTCCCTCCTCCGACAGCCGAGTCCGAAGATGGGAAATATTTTAACTCGGTATTGGACGAAAAGCTGTATTCCGGTATAATCGTTTGTTTAACCGATGACGAAAAACTGAGTATATTACATTTCGGGCAACCGTAAAGGATAGGAATTTTCTTAGGTTCGTTCTCCTCTGACCTGATTATGTTGGCGAAAGACCAGAACATTAAGTCTTTATTTAAATTCACAGCAGGAATTGTAGTCGACAAGCGCGTATAAATTCCTTTATTCGCTCGCAATTCTATACGTCCACTATGGCAAGCGTAATTCCCGTAATAGACGGGGCTCGTTAATTCTAAACCCAACTTTTCTAATACGAACAATTTTTTCTTTTCTTTATTTCGAATACCAATTTTAACGTCTCTCGCGAAGAAAATCAAGGTTAAAAATTCGACGGAAAGCGGAATGCCGAATAAAATTTCCTCGTACTTATTTTCGTCGATATACGGCACGGCCGTTAATTCGGGAGTCTCTCTTTCGTCACGAATGCTTTCGTCCTCAAAATTAATTTTAATCGAACGACTCATTTCATCAAATTCCCATTGGTCTGCGCTCAAAGTTTTAGTCTCCCAGAGGGGCGACTCACATTCAGTATTTGAGCAGCGAATAAAGAACGGATAAACATTTTTCATTTTATTTTCGTGGATGTTATACGCGTATCTAGCTATCTATCTCCTTTTTTTTATTATATCGTTTTTTTTAAAGAAATATGTATATATATATATATATTTTTTTTTCTATTTATTTTTAAATATTTACTAACTATCGAGTTATCTTTTATTTTGAATTTAAAATTAAAAAATTATATTTATTTATTTAATTAAGCGTAAATATTTCGTATATAAAGAGTGAAGAGGTATAAAAATTAATTGCACTCGCCGATTTAGCTCTTTAACGAAAAAAATGGCTTCCAACAGTTTTCAGTGGATACACCAGAGAAGAAAATTCGATCCTAGACTTTTAGAAAAGTACCCACCAAGATTTTGCGCCCTCCTCATTTTTGACCTAGATTTCGAAACTTTGGAAAAGATTTTCATATATATCATTAAAGGCATCTTGTTTTCGAAGCGAATTTTCGAAGAAGGAGCGGAGCACTATGCTGAAATGGAACCGCGCATTTACATCACTAAAGACGAGACGCATCCGGACTTACCTGATAATACCCACATCGTAATCATGCAAAACATCACAAATGCCATATCGTGCAAGGTAATTGCCCAAGTTATAGAACACGGCGTAGAAGCCGAAAAATTAAAAATTGGAATAATCGACTACGTCACTGGAGAATTTAACGAAAATTATGAACAATATAAAGGCTGGACGGTTAAAATAAGCAGCATTTTATTTGGAAACTACGACTCGCGAAAAAAATTTCAAATGGACCAACCCGATTTAAGATTAATTAATTTAAACTTAATAACCTTGCGCAGTCTAAAACTTCACGATTTCCAATCAAAGAATAAAAAAGGATTTAACACGTGCTATGATTACGATATTGGCGGTGGAAACGAAAAGGAAGTGGCTCGGGAATAATTGAGAACAATTCGGAGAAGAAAAAGAAACGAAAGTCGATATCGATAGACATAATCATTGAAGTAGAGGAATTGACATTGCTAAAATTTAATTAAGCAAATAAAAAGAATATGTATTATACTTATATATATATATATATATATAAAAGTATCGACGAATACATATAACTAATAGGAGAATAGATATTAGTGAGGTATAAAGTAATAGATAGGTATAATAGTATGATAGGTTAACTTTATTATACTCTTAGTGTATAAGTACTAGTGAGAGTAGCGATCGTATACCGCAAAACCTGTCGAGAGAGGAGATGCTCGTTCCCTCATATTGTGGACTGCAGTACCGGCAAACCGCGGTTGTCCACTGGTCTAATCAGCACAAACCGGTTGTCAGATATACGTGGTCTCTAGGAACGATACTCGGCAAACTTGCGGGTTAGTTCAGGAAGTTGTCTTTTACAAAAATACTCTCTTATGCTATCGAGACCAACTTTTCTCTATCTCTCTCTATTATATGAATAGGGACAAGTGGTGGTTCTCACTCTCAAAATACTAATCTACAGATAAGCACAGTAGGACTAAGGTGTCTGATCTATACATCTAGCATGAAATAAAATGTATTAACCTGCGAAGTATATTTGAACGAGAATGGACCAGAAAGAGAGTTTTGACAGCCTTTACATTCCGTCCTCTATACACAAGTAATTCCTTTTATTGTGTCGTTAATACCTATTTACCAGATCAGATTTGAGGACTCTGGACAGAGAGAATTTAAATCAGACTGTACGTAAAGCATTAGTTTACGGTAAAGTATTACTCGAAGACAGAGTTTGATAATTTGAAAGAAATATCTGTATGTATTTGCACACCGCAAAGTAACTCCCAGATGCCATCGATAAAGGGAAATTTTTACAACTACGATGTTTCTGGAAGGAAGTTCATGTGTCTAAGTACACATAACAAAGCAACGATAAGAAGCACTTACTTACGAGAACTATATCGGAAAGTCATGTATGTAGATTATGCTAGGCACTACCTTCTAATGATATTAAAACACGTGCAGAAAATAAAGCAACCTTCAGCAATCAAGCCAAAAAAGCTGTGTGTTTGAGACCATGGCCCAATGCTCATTTAACAATCAGCCTACGTAAGATAGAAATAGAGAACAAGACTTAGACAGAGAAAGATAGTATGTTAGATGAGTAAAGGTTTTTTTTTGGCATGAATAGACATAAGTCAAAAGAAAGCAACTCGCTCATCGATTCACGTAGAGTATATGAGTACGAGAGAGAGGTTTGGAGATGGAGTACCGAACATACCCATATTCAAAGCAGTTGAAGAATGATGGCTAAAATATTTTTATGCCCATCTAGTATATACCAAGCGACACAACGTTTCAGTGATGGTGGAATTTAATATAAATATTATGACGAGAAAAAGGATAAAATTAAACAGAAAGACCATCGAGATAACAATTATTCCTTAAAGTCTGGAGCAACTTGCAGCTTTAAAAATTCAATTAAAACGCGCAGATTAACTTTAAGAAGCAACCTTGTTTCGGATATTTTTCCACTTTCACCCAGGGAGACGGATTATATGTATTTTATTGATTATTATTAATTATTATTACTTATTATTATTATTCATTATTATTATTATTATTATTATTATTATTATTATTATTGATTATTATTATTAGTATTATTATTGATTATTTTTTTTCTTTTTTACTTGTATTACTCTCTCATTTGGAATTATTAATTAGTGTGTGTGGAGTTAGTTGATGTTGAGATAGTATTATTAAGATTAGATTTATTATTTATTATGATCTATTTATTATTATTTGATTATATTATTTATGATGTAATATAGTGAGGTAAAGAAACGTACCTTGCCAGGGGAGAGTAGTGAGAGGAGTAGTGGAGAGGTGATTTATAAGTAGTAAAGCAAATGCAATGGTAGGTTTAATTATTTTGTGTATGATCATTTTTCATATGCCCAATCGCGGACATCCGGCAACCAGAACAAGCAACCGCAACGCATACTTTCATCACTGATGAGTTTGTTGAAAAATATAAAGAACCGACGAATAGACCAAAACACCACAAACTCGGTGCGATTTAGCGATAAATTCCAGCTGATTCGGCACCAATCTATTAATAGTGAGATAGAGAGTGAGTTAATATAAGATAACTATCTAGATACGAAGAGCAAGTTCACTTGATTGGGAATCTAAATCTAATATCATCTATAATAAAATATACATACAATAAGATACGTAGGTTTATATATAAGACCGTGAAGAGTTATATTATAATATATACCCGTTACGGTCTTTAGGTATGAAAGTATCATCGAAATACCATAGGTATTTTGGTTATGTTAGTAGGATAATAGATGAAGTAATATTATATAATAGATTGAGTGTAGTATATATATATACCATATATATTTTCAATCTTAAATTTTAAGAATTATATAGGATATTAAAAATATATATATAATAAGAGGAAATCTCCTACTTTCCAGATACCTTCGTTATCGCTCTTTACTCGCACTATATACGTATATCCAGTGCCGACTGACAGTGTTTGATGGTCCATAAGGAAAATCGATTTTTAGATATAATACGATCTCGAGAGACAAGCTTTAGGCTGGGGAGATGGTTGTTTATATACGTCCCAAATAAGTAGTGTATCATATACAGATACGCGAATTGACTCGGTAAAATCTTATGGATATTGATCCTTGTGAGCATCATGTGACCGGAGAGTTGCCTACTCGAGACGGTATAATGTTCTCCGAAGCAATCTTCAGTGTAGGTATTGGCACTCCTTCGAGTAAAAGGGACGCGTGTGGTCTACTTCTGTGTTATTTTGTAGAGGACGCGTGTAATGTTTGTGCCTACTGTTCAGATTGTATATAATTTCTATCGTAGTGATATTAGTCAAAATCATAATTAAGCGCTAGTAAAAGAAAAATCAGTGTAATTAGAATAGTATAAATAATAATGTAACAACTATATTCTCTCAGTTTACAATGTAGTTGAAGTAGAGCGAAGCTCATTAAGACAAAAAATTGTTATCTATTAAATATGACCGGATAAATAGATGATGTAAAATCATCTAAATATGACATTTAAAGAAGGCGATGGGATATATAATAGTCATGCGTAGACTTAAGAATATTATGAGGATTTGCACGCGCACCAGACAAAATAATGTAATTATGTGTGATATGCATTGATATATATTGTAAGTAATGAAAGTTCACTTAGTTATTATTAAGTATTAGTTAAAAAATATGTTTTAGTAAATAATAAAAAGGTAATATAGATGCTTAAGCCTAATTACATATGTAATTGTATTTCCGAGAGAGTGACCGAGTGTGTGTGTAGTTAGACCTCGCACAGCCTTTCTGAGATCTTTCAGGCCTTCTTCATCTTTGTAGGAGCCCCAACGCGAGTAAGAGGGTGAGCCCTTATAATTGTAGCGCCCCTGGACAAGTTGCTCGTGCTACCCGGACATCATAAACAACAAAGAGACAACACAACAGCGAGATCCACATGTTGAGAGCTCTGACACCTTTCCCATAATATTAAAAAAATTATCAATCTTATTTTACAGAAACAATTTATCTAAAAGATATATTTTTTATTGAGATATTATACAGTGAACCCCACAAGTATAACTCGCGCCATTCCTCATTTACGAATTATCTCTATTTGCTCTCTGATATAAATCATTTCGGCCGCATAAAAGCGCCCTAACATATATTTTTGTCATCCATTGTATACCTTTTTGTAGTATTTAGTCTATTATTTGGTCTCTGACCACATTTTATATCATATTTAGCGTGTGCAAATCGCATCTTAAGCATATTATTTTTGTTTCGTAATATTTTTTTCACAAAATTTTTTTTTTTTACAATCGCATTTATTAATATTACAAATTAATGTCCCCTCCTGACGCTGCAAATACTGAAAATATCAATTTGTGATATGAACAGCCTGCTTCAGACAGGAGACATCTTAACGGTTTACACTGGCATAAGTTCGTCACAAAAATGATCTCCGATTATGAACCTTTACCTTATTCGAGCTCCAGCTGGAAGCCACCAATTGAGGCTTGCACGATTCCGAGATCTTTTAAATATCTTGCCTGTTTCCTATTTTACAGGTCGCCTAAGGAGTTGTTCCTCCTTACATTTACCACAACCAACCTAACACTCAAACTTAAAACCGAACTTTTCAAACGCGGCTGGGAGAAACCGGACGCTGAAAAAGGTGAAAAGCTTTTGACTGGTGGCCTCTCTGGAGATCGTTTGCCATCAGTTCTATTATCTGATATGTTGAATCTTCTTGACGGCCCTCCTGTAGGCAATTGTATACATATTGTGCGCCATCTCTTCCTACAGAAACTTCCTGCAGAGATGCAACTGCGTTTAGCAACGGTAGATCCCAACTGTTCACTGCAAGAACTCGCTACTTATGCAGATAGAATTTGTAAAGCGAAACCTCTTACGACAGCAGACATACCTTCACAAGTTTCGCATATCACGGATCCCACCAGTAATAATAACTTAACACCAGCGTCACTATCGCATGTAAATGAGTCAGTCAACGCAATGCGCCAACCGCCGCCCACTGAAAATGCTTATATTTTATCACAACTACAGGTGTTGCAGAACACCATCATGGATTTAACCACTCGAATACGAGCTTTAGAAACGCGTTACACTGCTCCTTCCTCCCCTCCTCCTTCCCCTCCTTATCCTCAACAACAATATCCTTATCCTCAACAACAATATCCTTATCCTCAACAACAGTATCCTCAGTCCTCTCCTCATCCTTATTCGCAACCCCCTTCATACCCTCAGCCTCCTCCCAATGCATCAAATACTTATTCTGCTTACAATTATGGTCATAATTCTCGCTCTCCAAATATGCAACGACGTTCGTACCGTCGCTCACCTACTCCTTCGCGTCAATTCGCCTCTTCTCCTGTTGATTCTCAGGCTTTAGTTCAGTTTCCGTCACATAACCAGCAGGGTATTTGTAGAAACCATCAACGTTTTGGAGACCAAACTCGGTCATGTCTTAAGCCTTGTACATTCGGGAATTTAAACTTAAACACCGCTCCGTAAATTCGCTTGGGGTGGTTTCTAATGCGTCCAACTTGCTTTGTGTTTACGATCCCTCCACCAAACTATCTTATCTCGTAGATTCCGGTAGCTCAATTTCAGCTGTCCCACGTTCCATCCTCGGAAAGAAACAAGCTCCAGAACCATCCGGCTCTTTACGCGCCGCCAACGGCACAACCATTAACACTTATGGTACCAAACGACTCCATTTAACGCTCTCGTTCCGTCGTGATTTTATATGGGACTTCACGATAGCCGACGTCACATTACCAATTTTAGGTGCCGATTTTCTCTCCCACTTCAACCTTCTTGTTGACATGAACCACAACCGCATCATTGATTTTGAGACACATTTCTCATCCGCTTGTATCCGTGCATCCGCATCCATCAGTGGCATACATCTTTCTCCATCTAATAATATTTTTGAATCCTTATTAATTACCGATTTTCCTGAACTTCTCTCTCCAGTCTCCAAGTTCCCTCCTGTGAAACATAATGTTGTTCATCACATTTGAAACTTCGGCAAGACCTCCATTCTCTACGCTAGATCGTCTTGCAACCAGATAAAACCTCAAAGCTGCGAAGCTTAGAATTCGAATCTCTCTTTTAGAGAAGGGCATCATCCGACCTTCAAAATCTGACTATGCCTCTCCCTTGCATATGGTACTCAAACCAAATGGAGATTACCGTCCGACCGGCGACTATCGCTGCTTAAATGCAATCACCCGCCCGGACCGCTATAATGTACCTCATCTACAGGATTTCACATCCCACCTCTCTGGTTGTACTATCTTCTCAAAAATTGACTTAATCAGCGCCTTTTTTCAAATTCCCGTCAATCCGGACGACATTCATAAGACTGCCATTATCACTCCTTTCGGCCTTTACGAATTTCTTCGAACGCCATTCGGTTTACGAAACGCTAGTCAATCTTTCCAACGTCTTTTAGACTCAGTATTACGCGGTTTACCTTTCGTTTTCGCCTACATAGACGACTTATTGATTGCCAGTGTTTCTGCAGAAGAACATATTTCACATCTCAGGCAAGTTTTTTCCAGACTAAGTGAATTTGGTTTGTGTTCCAACTACTTCCAAATGTGAATTCGGAGTTTCATCCCTAACTTTTCTCGGACATACAATCTCTGCCGAAGGTATACGTCCCCTTGAGGATCGTGTGGCAGCCATTCGTGATTTTCCGAAGCCTGTAAAACAGCGTCAACTTCGTCGTTTTTTAGGGATGGTAAATTTTTACCATCGTTTTATACCGTCCGCTGCTAAAATTCTCCTTCCTCTCCACGCACTTCTTAAACATCCACGTAAAGGTTCTGCTGCTTCTGTCACTGTAGATTGGAACGACGAAGCAACTAATGCCTTCACCGCCATCAAGGAAGCCCTTGCCTCTTCCGTGTTACTTATATTTCCATCCGACACAGCCCCGACTAGAATCAGCACCGACGCTTCAGACTTCGCAGCTGGAGCTGTGCTACAACAATTTATTGATAACGAATGGCGTCCATTAGCTTTCTTTTCTAAAAAGTTCCAGCCGCCTGAAACAAGGTACAGCGCATTTGGAAGGGAACTTCTCGCAATTTATTTAGCTATTAAGCATTTCCGTTACTTCATAGAAGGTCGGGAATTCCATGTTGTAACTGATCATTTACCCATCACGCATGCCATTACAGCTTCCACAGTGAAACAGTCACCTCGTGAAGCCCGCCACCTTGAATTCATTGCCCAATTCACAACTGATATCCGCCATATAAAAGGAAAAGACAACATTCCTGCCGATGCTCTATCCCGAATCAACGCTATCTCTCCTTTACCAGACATTGATTTCGTCGAAATGGCTCGCTTGCAGCAACTCGAAGAGATTGTTTTTCCTCCTGCTTCTTCTTACGACATTCAAACTGTAGAAATTTTTGGTTTTCCCCCTTTGTTATGCGACGTCTCTTCCGCACACCCTCGTCCAGTAGTACCTACCCCCATGCGTAGAAAGGTTTTCACACTATTCACGATGTGTCGCACCCAGGGGTAAAAGGTATTTCAAGTCAGAGAGCGTAAGCATTTCGTTTGCCGGTCCTTACTAAAGCGATGTTAAAAATCAGTGGACAACGCGTGTCTCAAAAACTGTCAAAAATTTTCCCAAAGTGCACAGCCACACTGTCGCTACCTCTTCAGCAATTTTTATTCCCTGGTGAACCGTTTTTGACCAGGTACACGTTGATATTGTCGGCCTTTGTACCACCCTCAAATGCGTTTCCACACATATATTTAACTTCGCATAGACCGATACACCGCGATGGGTAGAAAGCCATTCCCTGGGCCGATGATACTTCTAGTCGAACAATGCTCAGCATTTTTGTACAAACTGGATAGGCCAGGTTGGCACTCCTCGACCGTGATCCACAAGACCAGGGTAGGCAGTTTGAGTCTACCTCTGGAAGGACCCTTATGACTTTTAATCGGCTCTAAGCGCCTTCGCTCTTGCAGCTATCACCCGCAAGCTCAAGGCCTTCTATAGAGAGGTTCACGCCAGCCTAAAAGCTTCGCATTATGCCCATGGAACACCGGGACAATTGCGTCCGAACTCATTCCTCTTGTCCTAACCGCGCTATCAGGAACTTCGTTACAAGAAGACCTCAAATGCTCAACTGCGAGCTCGTCTTATGGCCCATCCACATCCCGAATACCTGGTGACGTTTTTCCTTTCCTTCTCCAAAAAACTACGGGACCAGCACACCTTCCGGCTCGCCTCGTCAATGTACTGAGGATGGAAGCCGTTCTGTAGCCACGCCACCCTCTCGTCCAACCTACATGCCTGCGGATTTGGAGACTTGCTCTCATGGTTATTAATTCGCACTGATTCACACAAAAAACCCCCCCCCCTCCCCCCCCCCCCCTAGCCCCTTGCAACCCGCTATGACGGACCTTTCCTCGTATTAAAACGCTATCGAAAGTTCTTCACATTACAAAAGGGGAGCAAAGCAGAAAATATCTCCGTTGATAGGATCAAACCGGCTTATTTCGAACATGATCCCGCTTCTTCCACCACTCCTTCTCCACCTTCGGCACCCGCACCATCTACCTCTACTTCGCAAGATAATATCGACTTTATGCCCATTCTGCCTTTTACATCAACTTGTTCTCCAACCGAACCTGATCCTTTGCCAACCCCCTCAGCTATTGTCACCACCTCGCTAACTACTTCAGCGCCGCGCTACGACATCTCCGCTTGTTCCGATGCAGACACCTCTGTCTCCTGTTCAACACCCGATTCCTCTCGAATCCGGAAACCCATTCCGACTCCACCTTACGTCTTGTCCGCCTCGTATCCACAGTTCGCGTTATGGACGAACATTACGTCCAGTGGTTCGCTTTTCACCTTAATCTCTCACGACGCTCCTCTGTTCGAAGGGGAGCTATATTACCTTCTCTTTCTTCCTTTTCACTATTATCGTCCTACTTCTCACGTGACCACATCCTTGTTTGCTATTGGTCAATCGATCCCGCCATCTTATCGCCTCGAACAAGCTTTCTGGAACCGCTCCTCTATATCGTCCCAAATAACCTGTTTTCATTACAAACAATTCGCTAAATCTTATGGATATTGATCTTGTGAGCATCAGTGACCATTTTACACAAGTTTAGTGCTCCAACAATCTTCAGTTTAACCTTTGCCCTCGAATAGTACAAGATTCCGACATATGACCGATGTTGTATTATTGACCCAGCCTTTCTGATCTAAACCTTCTTCGTCTTTTATTACGCCCAACGTAATAATATATATATTATATATATATATATATATATATATATATATATATATATATATATATATATATATATATATATATATATTATATATATCTATTTTTTCTTGAGGCCCCGCCCACTTTTGCATATATATATATATATATATATATATATATATATTATTATACTTAATATAAATATACTATATACTATATATATATATATATATTATTATATATATATATAATATCTATAATATATACTATATAATATTCTATATTTTCTTGAGCCCGCCCCTTTTGCATATAATCTATATATATATATATATATATATATATATATAGTATATATATATATTATATACTATATATTATATATATAGTATATATATATAGTAAGTTATATAAATCCATTTAGTATATATATATATATATATATAAAATAAATTAGAGGATACAAAAATTTCTCACCAACCTTAAATCTTAGCAGTGACCTTGACTATTTAGAAAAAAACTTATTTGAAAAATTGATTTCCCAAACTTTGTTATTGACACAAATTATTTAAAAACGACTAACGCATGAAAATTTCAAACCTTCTCCACTAATGATATTCTGCTTAATAAAACGATTCAATTTAGAAATGACATTTCCCGTTTTTAGGAAGGAAAAGTTAAACGAATTAAATAGAAAGGAAAATCCTAAATTTTATTGTATATCAATCCTTTTCCCCAAATTAAGTTTAATTAAGTTTCAATTAATCATAAGAGGATAGGTAAATTCTTTTAAAGTAAAGAAAAATCTGGGGTTGATCCTGTGTTCTTTCAATTGTTTTATTTAGATAAAGTTGATAGCTCGATGGCTTTCTATAAGGAAAGGGCTACACTAATATAGATGTCTCTCCACACGAATTGCTGAACACAAGGATATCTCAAGTAGAACTTTAGAGACGATCTCCATCGAATCCATCTTTTATTCGCGCCATGTTAAATAAATCATTCTTCCCAGGCTGTTATATCCATCTGTAGTAGGAGTAATTATCGATAAAAAATTGTTTCAACGCGCCAAGAAAGCGCAAATGCTGAAAGGAAATAGGAAAAGATTGAAAAAGTACATACTATAATTTGGAACAGGAAGCCCTCACCTAAAATGAAAGAATCACGAATTTAATAACTTAAAACATCCCGTTTAATGAAAGTTGGAAATTTCTATTTTTGGGGGATTCTCTTCTAACTTATCTGAAGTTATTTTTCGTTATTTTTTACCCAAAAAGTGAGGCGAGCACTTCTATTATATTTTAATTGAGCATTTTAACTGTTTTATTTGTTTATATCAATTATGAATTCAGACCTTGAATAATGGGCTGTTTATGTAGTAACGCGAAACTAGTCAGTTTAATTAATTTAAAAGTGTTAGGATCGTTCTAATTATTTTAGCATCTATATATATATATATATAATATATATTATTATATATATATAATATATATAACATATAATTATGCTAATAGTATAGTTACCTAGTATCTTTAAGAACAAAAGTATCTATAAACTATATATTATATATATAATATATATATATATTATATATATATATATATATAGATCTATTGTAGAAGAATTTCTATTGGGGATGATTTGGACGATGCCAAAGTGTACTTAGCTGTAAAACGTAAGTTAAAAGTTAGTGATTAAGGTGTTAGATGCATTAATAGTTTCTAATTGAGTTACAATGCCTGGCCTACTTCGGAATGCTGACCATATAATATATAATATTGAATATTAGATTAATTAATATGATTATATATATCTAGATATATATCTATATAATAAATAATACACTAGTACATTATTTTTGATGAACTAATCAATTTTTATTATTATATAGTGTAATATAATAATTTGAAACGACTATATATATAATATAGAGTTGGAGTCATATATATCGATGGTGACTTATGGCTAAGAAACCACACATTATGTAATTTTACTTGATAGTGAAGAATAGGTTAATTCTACAGAAATTCTTGTAGAAATTTACGATGTGACTTTTGCAAAACATATATATATTTACTTTATCAAGAAATAATACTTGTACATATGTTTTCACACGTCACATAAACAAAATATATGATCTGGATTAGATTTTTGGATAAGTATAGCAATGCGGATCAAGGTCTCAGCAGATTAAAGATAATATAGTAAAATATTTCTCGACGATGCTCGGAACTCATATATGCGGAAAGATTCCATATAAATAATGTAATACTAAGTATCAAAAGACGTTGCCTAACATATAGAAAAATACACACTGAGATTCAAGTTTAGGAAGCGATTATTTTATAGAGAAAAAGCCTCATCATTTACCTTTCACCTACATTACGAACTTTATTCTTTATTTTATAATGTTCTGGATGCCAAAGATATCTTGAACGCTCAACAGATATAGGTTTAATATATAACTATTCATTTATAGTTATATATTTTTCCATATTTGTTCTTCTTTGCTATAAAATAATTTTACACAAATACATTCTCTACCCAATATACAATTGGCCAAAGCTTGAAGATAACGATGACACACACAATAAATATATCGTAATAGTTTAGCTAGATATAACTTTCTAATATGCCACTAACCCTATACTACTATCTAATGATGCACGCAGCTAATGGGGAAGCGCACAAAAAGCTAAAGGCAACAATCCAGTTCTAAACAGCTCATTCACTCACCACATATCCTCAAACAAAAATCAAGAAGCTTCCTAAACCTCATTTCCTTCACCAAACAAACCCTCACAATTATTATCCACTAACCCACCCCACCACACAACACAACCACCTATACCCCTCCTTCCCAGAATCTACCCGAGAGACCCCACTCCACCCCCACCCCCATTCGCAGTTAGTGGTACCATCCAGATCACCTACTATATACCTACCTATATATACCTATCATATATATATATATATATTATTATATGAAGGGCTCATGTCGATACTTATCCCTATTCCAGTTATCGCCTCAAAGCCATTTTTTTTTTTAAATCTACATAATGAATAAAATCTTGAAAGATCTCCTTATGTGGCCGAGGGTATATATACTTTATATCCCATATATATATATATTACTATCATTGGTATTAAACCCCTAATTATATATGTATATATATATAGTAATATACATATATAATATCAATACCAATATATATATATGAAGGGCTCATGTCGATTATCCCCTTCCAGTTACGCTCAAGCCATTTTTTTTTTTTACATCTACATAATGAATAAAATCTTGAAAGATCTTTGTTTTCGAGATATCATGCGTGTATTTTTTTTTGTTTTTTTTGAAACAATTTGAGTGAAATTAATAAAATATGGACAATAAATTATCATTATAATCATTACGATAAGTAAAAATAAGGTGTGGTACAGTTGTAGTTAGATTTAAACTCTGATCTAAACTATATAAATTAAGTTAAGTAAAGCGTTAGAGTTTGGTAGTTACATAGATTTTGAACCGTTTTTTTCTTTTTTTTTATATTTTAGAGTATAGGGTATAATAATAAAGTTTCGATTTGACTTAAGGCATTTTCACTTCAATTTATGGGAATTGTATTCGATTCATTACAATCGATATTTATTTGAGGGTGGAGCGCGGGATAATCGACATCGATCCCTATAATATATTATAGTAGAATATATATATATATACTACTATATATATAATACTATGAATATATATATATCATATATATACAGTTATAATATATATATATATATTGGCAATTTTCTTGAGATAGCAGGCCAATAAAAGTCTTGAACATAAAACCGTACTAAAATGTGGCTAGACGATTTCTTATAATAACGTACTGATGCAACAATTATTAAAAATGTCTTATATATATATTGCTTTGTATTATTATATATTATACTATATATATTATATATATAGTTATTATATATATAATATAATACTATATTACTATATTACTATAGCTATATATATATATATATATACTAGATATATATAAATAATATACCTCATATATTATTATATATAGTTATACTATTATATAATATATTTATATATATATATATTATTTTTAAAGTTTCAAGGAGTGTTTTAAATGCTGATATCAATGTAACTCGAGAAGGCGAGCACCTACAGTTCTGATTCTGGACGTCAGCGGGATTTTAACGAATGGAGTATTGTACAACTTATTTCTACTGCATCTTTCAATTCAATTCTTCGAAAATATTTAAAAAAAAAATTTTTTAATTCCCCTATATGTGGAGCCTCGTGGGTATTACTCTTAGTTAAGTAATACCCAAAAAAGTGTAACAGGGTAAGGTAAGATTCATACTTTTTTTAACTAAGAAGCAAAATACCCAGTAGGCGTAAATCCGCAAAGATGCAGGAGCTCGGTCTCTCGGCCCTCCCGGTGGACGACGGGGGATTGTCGTCGTCCCCCTTCTGGCCCCCCGTCGGCCTAAAGCCCCCCTAAATGGGCGGAAGGAAAATATTTTCTTTGGAAAATTATAATTCTGCATGCCAATTATTCCTGAAAAAAAAAAAACAATACCTAAAGTTTTGTCTCTGATTCCAAAGGTAAGCTCCTGACTATTATATTTGGTCTTTAACTGTAGGTGCTGGCTCCGATTTTTTCACTCAAAGTTACAAGGACCTGATCAGCCTTTACACACTCATTGCACCTTATTTATTTATTAATTTATATGATTTATTTATTATTATTATTATTATTTTATTATTTATTATTATTATAAATCTTATTACCTCTACATTATTATTCCGAGATTATTATCTATATAGATAACTCGTATTATTATCTGCTACTTAATATTTAAACCTTATAATTCATACGTTCTGAAACAATTTTCCTATTAATAAAAAATTGTAGTGAAGCCAAAATAATTGCGTAATCTAGAGAAATGACCTTTTTACATAAATCGAACTCAAATCAAAGCTCTTACGCATTTCATAGCCTAGTCCTTTGCCATATAAATGCCATTGCTGTAGCTGTCTAGAAAAGTTTATAAAAAAAGCTACTCCAAAATAATGCATTGCCTTGCCGTATTCTAAGGATTTTTGGGTCCCCTTATATACTTATATATCATATACTTAATAACGTATACTCACAATAGTAACCTAATATACAACTCGCCATATAATCACCGTATATATATTATATATATTATATATACCTATATATATATATTATAAATAGTATCTATCACTATATACTATAGCATACTCATGTTATATTTAACTGTTAATACGAATCACGCGCCTATAACTGTCAAGTAGTACCACCTTATGTTCCCCCTACATTAAGTATCGACATACCTATCTCTATAATCTATTCTATATCTAAATATATATTATATATATAATTAGCAGGAAGTACTTACATATACCAGCTACATTAATCATACCTAGTTAATTATATATATATATAGCTATATATATATATATATTAGTATTATAGTCATGCATTTCCCGAAGGAGGCCAGGCAATGTAACTGAACAAACTTTACAGCTTAACACGAAAATTATAATATTCTCATTTTTTTACCCCGAAATCTAAAAAAAAAAAATACATAAAAAAATAACGCTTCTGTAATACGAGTACAAAAATTTGCTAAAAAAGTTTGGAATAATGTTTGATTCATCAATTTTGTCATTAGGAGTCAGGCATAGGAAAAAAGAATTAGTAACGGGGAGGAGAGCGCCAGTAAAGTTGCCAAATGTTGAATTTTCTTTTATTCAAACTAAAGGCGACTCCCGAAGGGTAAAAATTAAAGATGGATAAAGTTTGGGTTTCTCGGCCTACCGGGACACGACGGGGGACTTCGTCCCCCCTCTGTTTCTCCGTCGGCTCGAACCCCCTAAAGAGGATATAAAAAGAAAAAAATAACATTTGTTCTCCCAAAAGTCGTTAAAAATAAAATGTATTTGGCAACTTTCTGCTATCGTGAACTAATGCCAGGATTCCAGAAGGTCAATCACAGGCGTAGACTTGCCAGGTCTAAGATTATACTAATATTTAGGTGTTATTAATAAAATTTTAGAAGTTAAAATAAATTTTTTAAAGTTTTTCGATGAAATACTTGCTGAAATCAAACACATTGTTTCATTATATCTTGTTCCTGTAGAGTGTGTCATGGTACTTCATCTTCTATTACATCGCGCTGGCTCATACTTCCGTATTGAAACTTATTGATCTATCGCGTACCTAATAAGCAATATGGAATGTCATGGATGGTTACATTATATTATTATTTGGTTATCACTGCTCGTCTCTTCTCTCTCGCGATGCGTCATCTCTCTCGCTTCTCTCCTCTTCTCCTCACTCTTCTCTCTCCCCTCTCTGCTCCGTGCCGCTCATTCGTGCGTCACAAAATATCTTCAGTGAGATTTTCCCGAGCCTAACCATCTGTCAAGGATATACGAGGATGCCTAGGCTTCTCGTTCGCAATCGTGTGTTCTCGTGTCTACCTAAGCTGATTACATATATCATGGAGTGTTCAAAATAGTGTTGAGACTCAAGAGAGAACCGAGAAATATGTCGAGTAATTATTCTGGTATTTGTCAGGGACATATTGCGAGCGTGTCTCACGCACACCACTCGTAGCATTCAAGCGATATGCGCGTATTCATTATCGTATACCAACAACATTTGTTCCTATCGTCGGATTCTCTCTCCCCGGAGCACATACCGGATAACACCGTAAGAAATTCTATTCACGTAAATAGTAATTCCGGGCGTGTATGCGATTTATCGTTTGGATAGTATAATTGATAGGCAACATAATCGATGAATTACGTATTCTATAATCCTTTTACAGCATTTATCTTGTAGTAATAATAAGTTATTAACCACTGATAACCTCGTGGCATACCGCTTACGCCCTACTTCATAGTCATTATAGCCGTTCGTCTAGAAATTACTCACACTAGTATACTGCAAGCTAAAATATCATCCTATATACTCGAGATATTACGTAACCGTTCCAAATCATAACTGTTATTACACCTGTATATTTATATCCGACTATATATAGATCTATCTATATATTCATTGTTTCTAATAATAGATATATATGGATTTTATTAAGAATAACATTGTGATACTTACACAAAACATAACCACTAACACGAAACCTCAGACATAAACAAACTACAACATATTAACATCAAACTTAAAACACTTAACATCATTAAAAAAATAAACAAATACATAAACGAACCAAGCTAAATAGACACCATTCTCAAGCGAGCAAAATACCCAAAACTGCTGTATCAACATAATCACACTATATTTCCGAAACAACCAAGTAGGTCACTACCCAACACAACAGCACGACGCAAGTGTCACACTGAAGCTGACTCACTCCACTGCTTATAGATCAACGCAATAGGACTCTGCAAATCCAAAATCATTAGGAAGGATGCACATCAATATATCAACATGCTATACTGCAATCGGTAACATTTAATTTCTTCTCTCCGACAAGTAAACGCCCTCAGATAATGAGCGCTCACACTCAGCCAAGAAATTAGTCTACTCCTCGTCAGAACATTATGGACAAAAATAACACTAGATAAGTTTTCTTCTACCAGTACGAAGACATATATCTTGAACGTAAGGAATCCAAGGTCCAAACTGCACCTTGGCGCTGCGGATATCTATCCCTTGACGACCCCAATTATTCACCCGCCCTTAAAACCCCGCCAAACTGGACATATAAAACACTATAAGACGGAATCATCAAGCCGATTGTTGACCCTCTTAAAACACCAAAACTGTTGAGATTTCTTTTGCCCTCTAAAAGGTTGTTTTCTTGCGTGTTTTTCTGGTCAACATGTCCTATGTAATACTCGTCTTTCCAGAATATTTGTACATGTGTTCTGTCAAAACCTATATGTTTCATATGCTCGATCCCTGGCCAGGACAAATTTTTCAGTATCAATCTCCACAGAATTTTTTCTCGAAATAACTTCAAACTGAGGTATGTCCATTATTTATGGACCATTTGGGCTGCAAAAGTCATCGAAGGGTACTTTTTCGATTTATTGAGTCTTTGTGCTGAAATCAGCGTATGTACAATTTTATAAACCACCTTTTTTTGAGATTTTGAAATAAATTAACCGAATAATTTGTTTCTGTAATGTTTGAACGGCGAAGTGGATGTCAACATTCTCAGGGCATATATAATCGCGAGAAGAGTGGCCACATTTCTTTACTAAATAATCTTGTTATTTCATTAAGCTTTGGATTTGTTCTTTGAACAAATTCTTTAAAAAAAATTTTTTGGAAATGCTTTAAAAAATTTTTTTTATCTGAGTAATTACCAATGAGTCACTACTAAAGTAAAAAGATGCATCTCCCTCGTCGTTTATTCAAGCCCTAAAAATTTTGATGTTGATCGGATGGAGTGAAAATTAAATATAATCAATTTTTCACTTTCCGAAATTCAAACGTTTGAAAAGAGAAAATATTGCAGATGCAATTTTTTTTCTACCATTTGCCACATATCAAACTAGATTCAAATTTCAGGAGCTTGTAGTAGTTCTGAGAGCAGCAATCTTTTTTACCTATAGAGATAATGGCTTTTTAGAATATACTCAAAAGAAAATTGTTTAAAAATTTCAAAAAAAAAATTTTTTTTTAAAAATTGTTCTCGAGAACAAAATCCAACTCAACACAAACTAACATATACAAGAAATTATTAAGTGAAATGTTGATCATTCTCACTACGGACTACATAGGCTCTGAAACATTCTACTCCAACTTCGCATAGAACAAAAAAAAATATCCATCGCAATTTTGGTCAATTAGACGAAATCCGCCAAATAAAGGTGGTTTTAGAAATTTGAGACACCGCCACTAAGAGAACAACAAAACTCAGAAAAATACGACACACGGTACTTTCAGTGACTTTGCTAAGATCCAATGGATCCGATCTCATGGAATTTTCCACAAGTTTAGAACCGTAATTAACAGAAACGACAATTCTTGCCACGCCGCTTTGGAGTTGTTTTTGGAAAAATGTCAAAAAACATGGGTATGGAAAAATATATCTCCTGATACTACCAGACTACCTGAGCAAAACACAGAAAACAACGTTTCTTAGCAGCGGGCAAAATAACTCTACACAGTTTCGGGTGTGTATCTTATAGGGGTCACACAATTGGCTGATAATTCATTTTATGTCCATTTTTAAGGCGATTGAACAATGGGGCCACCACGGGTGAACTTAATAAAATAGTGCACCTCCCCTATATAAATAAAACACTAATGTTTATTTGTTAACAGAATGTTGCATATGGATTAATATGAAATAGTTAATATTAATGTGCAATATCTTAGTGTTAATTAACGTTCTTTAAAATTTATTAAAAAGGGCAGCTTAAGAATTAAAACTCAATTTTATAGCAGTAAAAGGTTAATGAAGAAATTACTTTAATATGATATATAAATATCATATATATATACCTATATACTATATATATATACTTACTATATATTATATTATCATATTATATTATATTATATATATATATATATTAATGATATTGTATATATAATATACTATATATATATCGATATAATGCGCCGTCTCCAGCTGGTGCGACAAGCTATGGGCCAGCTTTAAAAATTTTATAGAGCTCTTATATATATAGCTACTATATATAATTATATATTATATATATATTATATACATATATATAATATAATATTATATATTATATATAATATATTATATATATTATCATAATATATATAATTATACTTAATATATATATTTATATAAAAAAAAAATTAATACAAACTAATCTACGAAAAACATAACAAACAAACAACCTACACAAGCCGATAGAATCTAGAGAAGAGATAGACAAGAACAACATAGAAATACAGCGGATTGCGAGCAACCTCTCCGCCTAGTGAGACTGGTAGTAGAAGAGAAGCACGAGAGAGAGAGAGAGACCCACATATGAGAAATACACATACTGAGAGAACATTTCTCTTTCGATGGAATTGGAGATGATTAACTATATTAAATATTAAAATATTTCATTAAAACAATAGAATGTCAAACTACAATATGCAATGATGGAAAATCACAACATGTAGCAGTTGCAAAATTGATATTAAAAAAGTAATTTCCTTGGGTTTAGGGCAAATTTATCACATCCTGAAATTGAATAGAAATAATCAATAAGAATGCTTTTAAAATTTTCTGAGCACACTCATCATAGCCAGCCCGTTTAAACTGTCGTTTCCATAGTACTTAGAAGCCAGTCTGTGATCCTCGCAGAGTGCCTAAGAGAGAGCTCTACCATGTACTGGTGTGCAATGGCTGAGACGAGAAGATAGAAAGAGGTAATGCATCAAAGCCTTTTTCGTCAGCGATTAAGAAAAGGTTCTTGTCTCCAGTTTAAGACTTTGGCGAAGCACACAAAGATCTTTTAGTGTGTCACTACTCTCTATGTTCTTGTCCTGTCCAAATCTTTGCAACACCAAGTTCTAGCTCATTACTTCATAAAGGCCTTCCCGTAGAGGTGGTAATTAAAATACGTATAAAAATTGAAGCATGCTCTTTTTCCTTTAAAAACTTTCAATCGATTGTTCATGGCTAGCATGTATGGAAATGAGGAGTGATTATAATTTTGTTAATGACATAGCATGGTCGATATAATTTTTCGATAGGTTATTATGGCAGAACACGCGCGCCATTATATGACCCAATATATTAGCAGGTGTTATAGGGAATTCCATGTTACTCGGAAGGATTTCACGTGTGAAGTGGTCATTCTCTCTGTACTCACAACTTCCTCGGTGGAGAATTTGCTTCTCGCTGTGGTATTAGGTTGCTGACGGTGACTTGCCTTGGACACTATCCAAACTCAGATATACAGTAGGTATTATTAACATATTCAGACGATTCTAGTCTGCGTCTCGAGCGATCTTTGATAAGCTCCTGTTCTAATCACTTTCATCGGTGACTTTTGTTAGCTGCTCGCTCTCATTTTCTCGTAGTGACACTTCCATAAGTCCGACGCATTTCCACGCTATGCCATCATATATAATTGTGTCTGTCCGCAGAATAGACTCGAATAACTTCTCAGCGCGTTTTGACTCTCTGAGGAGAGACATTCAACTTGTCTCATAGACCTATCGCAAGTAGTGACATCAGACAGAATCGCAATCATCTATGCTCTATGTGTATGTGGTTTTACGACATATACATATAGCCGCTGAAACTACAACTGTGTAAAGCGCCTATTTCGTGTGGCGCGTATCTCCTCTATCTCACATAGAGGTACAGAATGTATCTAATTTGCTAGACATCATTAACGTACAAGGCTTTAAATATCTACTCTGATGAACTTTGTTGAGTATCGTAACATAATAACTAGCATTTCTTTCTTATGTATATCCCCCCTGATTTAAACTTTTGATACTTTAATCCAATTCCTAAACGACGTAGTAAGAGTCGTGTGGCTTTTAAGTATAGGATGTTTAATTGAGTTATACTAATAACGCCACTATTATAACTACTCGATTTATTCGAGTATATAGAACTAGTATATGTTAATGCTTTTAGCCTAATTAATTACTTATGTTTTAACATCCGATAGTAAGAAAGAGATAATATATTAATATATATAAATAATGTATATTTATTAGTATTATTATAATAAAAATATAATTTAGCGTAATGAAATAACCTATTATAGTATTATAACATTTCGAACATACTATTTTTACGTCATAAATAGGATGAATTTACTTCCGTTCATGATCAGTATATATTACATACTAAAAACATGACCTAAAGCCCTAAGTAAATAAACAAATATTTGGAACCAACTGAACAGCATTCCTTACCTCATCTTTATAATTTATATTTAAATTTATATACATCATGTAATTAATTAATATAATTATATAATACTATATATATTTATAATATCAATATAATATATATATAATATTAATTTACTACTTTTAACTTTCTACGATACCTCGTATCAAATATATATTATTAATATTAATCTATAACTACGCACATATACATTCACTAAGTCCAGGGTAACTTTATACTTCTCCTATATAGTACATCAACTGTAATGTATTAATTATGCACCCAACACTCAAGCTTGTATTTCAATACCTCTCTCTAGGGTAAGCAGTATCCACAATCTACATTATACTACATACAATTAAAACTCACTAATCAATAGTGCAGCTAATCTCCGGGTAAACAAAACGTCCCGACCTCACCTACACCATCTATCCATTGATTTGAGCAAACTCCTGACCGCTACGCGAGCGTCTCCATCACATCACTAATTTCCTTATATGTAGCGAGAATTAACAAAAAAATTACGTCATATCTATATACAGGGTGAAAAAAATAAATACATTTTTATGAATTCCTAGGTAAAATATAATTATTATAGTTTAGGAAAATTGAGATACTAATATTACCTCAGAAAAAATTAATTAGTTTAAGTTAAATATATAGTAATAATGCAGGGATAGTAATAGACCTATATTAATGAATCACTTTATATACATATTATAACTGTACTCTCGTTATCAAATAAATTATAGATAACTTTCTTATATAGTATATTTATATTTTATTAATACTATATACACTATATATAACCCATACATATATAGTACTAATAACCTACCTTAATATCAATATCCACTACTCCAATCGACCGTATTATACTACTACACTCACCGGCATGCAGATGAGTCAGAGGTCTCTATGCTAGATCTTTATACGGCCTGAGTCAATATATTATATTCGAGGTGTAGGTACTATTTATACTCCCATACCTCATTCCGTGAGTATGGCGTCTCCTAGTAGTACACCTACCCCGCGCCCTATCCATTGTGGATTATATTGTGGTGTCGTGCGTGTGGGATTCCACCAACTCCTCCTCACCTATCGGTAGGTATGGATATCAAACTGATTCCCCCCCTTGATGTATACCCCTGTACGGCTCGGGCAGTCACCCTAACATTGATCCGTGTAATACCTTTACATAAATTACAAAATTAAATATATATATATATTATATATTATATATATATTACTATATATTATATATAATATATACATATATATATATTATTATACTATATATATTATATATATTACTATATAATTAATATTTATAATATATTATATAATATATATCTGTATAATATATTAATATATATATTAATTAAATATATAATCTACTCTGTCCTCTAGTCACGTGACTACCGTGAGCTTACCTCTAAAAAAATATATTGCCCTCTCAAGTATTTTTTTCCTAATATAATAATAATAATATACATCAAATACTAGATATTTACCAATAATGAGTATTCCCTATTTCACTTATATGATCATTAATTCGTAGTTTTTTTAGCTATTAGACTTTTTATATCTTTTTCATTTTTCACTCACTAAAATTTTATATACAGATCGCTATCAACACAATATGTTATATTCGTTATTATCGTGACCTGTAGTACTAACTAATAGTACTACTAGTTATTATCTAAGATTATGGGTATGTTGGCTCTTCTAGTAGGCTGGCCTATATATATTATTATAATAATATAATATATAATAAATATAATATATAATTAATAATTATATATATAATTAATATATATATTAATAATATATAATTATCAATATATCAGTAGATAGTTGCAGAACTCGTAGGCTAAACTATCTTATGGGAATATTTCTGAAATTTAATCGGTGGATAATATTCGAATCCGTTTAGTGTGAGTTATATGTATGATGAGAGCTATAATTATGTGCGTATCAACTTACATTACAAGACCTTGGCTCTATGTAATAGTCCCACGCGACTTATTGTACAAGTACTACCAATTTTAAATCTGAACGTATAACGAGGCTCACTAGAAATCCAGTTACATCCAGAATCTGACCTGTCTGTTTGAAAATATACTATAGCT
>JABUQX010067632.1:42500-46537 GCA_015478945.1 Trachelipus rathkii
CTTGAACTCTCTCTCGTCTCTCTCTTCTCTCCTCTCTCATCTCTCCTCTCTCTCTTCTCTCTCTCCTCGTCTCTCTCTCTCTCTCTCTCTCTTTCTTATATTTCGTTTTCCTTGGTTTATTTAATTCTTAGTTTTATCTTTTTGATGTTTCACGAACGATATTGAACCTGTATCACTCCAATTTCTTTTCACTTTTATTTGAAATTTGTTTTATTTTTACATTTTAAACTACATTCACTAATCTTATAATTGGATTAATATATAAAATGTTTCGCTTTTTAGATTTATTTTATATTATGCATAAGTATATAGAGGATGCTTGATGTTCAATACGAAACGTTTACAAGTATGAATTTTAGTATTTTCTTTTGTGCTTAATTTTTTTCTTAAGATATTGTTCCTAGGAATGCTGCAATTTTACAATATATAGTATATATATATATATATATATATATATATTATATATATATATATTATTATATATATAGATATATATATTACTATATATTATATATTATAGTAATATATATTATATAATATATATAGGTTAATATATATAGATATAATATATTATTATATATATATATATATATATATATATATATATATAGATACTACTATATAATATATTATATATATATATATATATATAAATATATATATAATATGATGTCAATAGGTCCGTTGAGGGCTTATGTATTCAACATCGTCGATATTAGAAAATAATCGATTTATAATATTGCCCTTCTAGGAGGGTTGGCAGGAAGTTGGAATCATACAGAATATGAACGAATTTAAGCAAATCGAAATAAAATAAATAAAACCAAAAATAAAAAGTAAATTATGCACACATTTACACATAAATATAACAATATTATTTCACAGATTATTTGAAATTATAGCTTATCATAGTAGTATATACTATATTACTTATATATATACTCTATGATATATTACTATACTATAATAATATATATATATATACTATATTATATTATATTATAATATATATATATAATAGTTAATCACTCACTTATTTTCAGTTTCAGGTATTTTTCTTTAATTTTCTGGTTTAGGTTAGGCTTAGGTTAGTCAAAGTTAGCGGTTTACGGTAAGGCGTTATGTTAACTGGCGTTAAGCTACCAACTACATTAACCTAACCTAACCTAAACAAAATTATAAGAATAAATATCTGAAATGAAATTGAGTGAGTGCGTGATTAACCTATTAATATATACTATATATATATATATAATATATAGTATACTATACTAGTACTATATATATAATATATCGCTTATCTATACTTACTATATATTATATTAATATATATACTAGTATATATATATATATATATATATATACATATAATAATATAATAATTAGTATATATAACTGTAGTTCTCGAGAAAAACCTTACGGCCACATTCTACGATTTCTCCATATATATAGGTCAATATACTACTATTATATATATATACTATTAATATATATTATATACTATATATATATATTATAATATAATATATACTATATATATAAATATATATATATAGTACTCTTTTCATGTTAAAAAATAATATTAACAAGGGTCAATGATTTCTTTTCAGACCATGGATAACAAGACTGCAGAAAGGCTTGTTATGAGGGGTAGAATTGTCAGTCTATACGAGTTAGGGATACCTAAGCGTCAAATAGCAAGGCTCTTTTCATGTTAAAAAATAATATTAACAAGGGTCAATGATTTCTTTTCAGACCATGGATAACAAGACTGCAGAAAGGCTTGTTATGAGGGGTAGAATCGTCTTTCGTACCATGTCCCGTTACCCACCCGTTAGAATTGTCAGTTATACGAGTTAGGGATACCTAAGCGTCAAATAGCAAGGGAACTAGGTATTGACATTTAGCACTGTGCGGCAGATGGGCTAGACAGACATGAAGAAGAAGGCGGAGTACCGTGATCCCGTTTCATTCACAGGTTCGCCCTCACTCGAAATAACCAGTTCAGGAGGAGATAGCGAGCAATCCGACACCCCCGCCTCCTGGACTTTGCTCAACCGTCATCCATCACAAAATTTCATGCAATCGCTCGTCAGAGAGATACTTTAAATCTATATGCATGCACATTGCTACCCATCGGAAAGGCGAATTCATGAATCAGGAATACATTCACCGCCTAGACCAAAGCCTCTATTAAACCCCATACAGACAGACGATCACAACGGTTGCAGCCACAGGTATCTGCTTTGCTAACGTCTATACATTCAAAAGGACTATTGTCAGTATGGGCGCGACGCGTAATATTCACTGACGAAAAAACATTTTGCTCAAGATGACCACGGCTGAAGGCATACAATCCTTTGAGGACCAAAGTAAAACTTAGACTATGACCCATTCTTATAAGATACGAGAAGAAGAAAAGCGGCCACGTCACCTGACAACATGCTGGGGTGTATTAACTTTTATACAGCTGTGAGCTAGATACATACATGGAGATTTACTTCCGCATGTATATCTGTTGAAATCTCATTGAGAGGTTTTATGCCCTCTGTTAGAGCACTTCTATTCCGCTGACCCACACAAGATTGTATAGTTGTTCACGATTAGATAGTCCAATTATTAGAGCAGATACGGGTCAGGATGGTGGTTTGCCGAAAGATTAACACATGCATGAAGTTCTTCGCATGCAAGTAAAAGCCTGCGATTTGAATCCGATCGAAAATGTGTGCCGGCATCAATCGTTAAAGTACTGGAATCCCAAGAAGAAAGAATTAGAAGAAACTATGGGAAGATCATCCTCGCAGGATCTTGGGAATATGTGGAGCAAGAAATTACACGAACAATGGAGAATGCATTTCCATCACTTACTCAAGACGATGTACAAGCTGTATTGGACGCGGAAGGTGGAGGGACGAAATATTAAACTATACCTATTATATATTATATCATATATTATATATAATATATATTATATATATATATGATAATATATATATATACTATCATTATCATTTATATTTATATATACTATATATATAGTATTCATACTTATATATATATATATATTTGTATATAAATATTTATTATATATATATATATGTATATATACTATATAATATATAATTATAATAATTAGTATATATATATACTTATATACTACTATATATATTATATATATTATATATTATATAGTATATATATATAAATATATATATATAATTAATATATAGAAGAAACTATATATATACTCTATATATAATATATTATATATTATATATATATAAAGATATATAATATATATATTATATTTATATTTATATTTAGTTTTTGTTTATGTTTTATGTTTATGTTTATGGTTTATGTTTATGTATTTATGTTATATATATTTTATGTTTATTATATTTCATGTTTGGTATATTTAACGTTTTGATATAATTTAGTTTTGTAATATTTATGCGTTTGTATATTTTGATGCTTGTTTATTACTGTTTGTGTATATTTATGTTTGGTTAATGTTTTTATGGTCTGGGTATTTATGATTCTGGTATGTTAGTTATGTATAGTTCTATATTGGTTTTATATATAATAGATACGATCATAGTACTTCCATAAATTATATTATTATATAGTAGTAGTATATATACTCCCATAGTATATATTAGCTATATATAATATTACGGTACTATAATATATTATATATATATAATTATATATTACTATATATATATATAATATATACTACAATAAATGTTTAAAAGCCATTAATGAACATTATACATAATTATTCCTACAGTTTACTTCAAACGTAACAAGCATTACTTTGGTAATAGAATATAGGATCTGTTGCATCGAGAATCCACGATACTACAAATTTTGTAAAAGAACGATACCCATCGTTGCTGTGTGCATACTGAGCCGATTGCAAATGTTATTCAAAAAACGACATTTACTATTTGTTATTTGAGTCCAACAACATTTGTCCCATGATATATTAGCTTAGGTTAATACAACCGAACATAACGTAGCCATACGAAACC
>JABUQX010067633.1:0-12500 GCA_015478945.1 Trachelipus rathkii
AGGAAGGTTTTGTAAGGTCAAAGTCCTGCTTAATCGAAAGGTATCATTTTTTCGGATGAATATAGATACCCAAGACCTTTCCTCATCAACAATTATGAGAGGAAAGCATCTGATCGTCTTGATTTGAGCTTTTAGATCAGGTGGTTGGTGTTCAGGAAACACAAGTTGAAACCCACCCTCCTTAATCTTTCTACCGAGGCTTGAATAGATGTCCTCTCAAAACATCAGCGGGATGACATGAGTGAGATAAAATTACCACATACAAGGTTATTGACCAGAAGCCGGAGACAATCTTGGAATGAAATATTGCTTTAATATGAAATGTCTTATTACGGCTCCTAAGATAAAGGGGATACCGCAAGGCCAAAAATAATTGTCGCGTACCTATAAGTAAACAAAGTCTGCCATCTCTTCCGCAGAAGAAACAAAACTTGTTACGATCGCTTTCCAAGTTTAAGATAGATCTGAAGAAAGGGGCTTTCGAGATGTCAGAGACAACCACATATTTGTTGGTCCTAAAGGAAAGAAGGAGACGAGGTAAAGAAACAACAAGTCGATGCCTGGGGTAACAGGCTTGATAAGAGAAGGAGCGCGCTTTGTCTAAAGGCTAACAATTAACGCACAGGCCTGATTTCGTTGAAACCTGATTCAGCCATAAATTTATTACAGGCCTATGGGGGATCCATATGTAACGATCGAACTCCTTCGGATCAACAGAGATGATTTCTGTTACTAACACAGTCTCAGCTGGTTCCTTATTTATTTTCATCATCAGCATCAAGACCTTGATTGCCGAGACGATTTTTAACTCGTCTAAGCGTATTAAAGCAATAAACGATAATTAGAGACGCCTGATCCCCTAATTCTGGGATCCATGGATTTCAATATTCTTTTAGCCCCACGATAAATCAATTGCAATTGTGGAATTTAGAGATAAATTCCTTATCGATGGTACCACACTATAATCCTTCTCCTCCTGAATACCCAAGGACTCCAAGCTGTACAGATATTCAAACTTATTTGTTGTTTGTATTTCACTTTGAAGAAAATTGCTAAGAACGTCCGGGTTAAGTAGGATGAGGGTCAATGATCGAGTTGACGAGATTAGGAGAAGCTTGGAATAGGTGTTTAGGCAGCGAGGAGACAGACATGGATAGTCATGAATCCCTCTGATTTGATTGTATATCAAGAGTTGATGTTGAAGTCTGCTTTCTGTATAGAAAGGCTTGTTGATGAGGAAGTGTAAGAAAAGAATTCACTGGGTCCGAAAGGAACCAACGCACAAAGCAAGTCGAATGGCACTACCCTCCAAGCAATCGATAATTGGAAGTGTTTCATATGACATAAAGTGTCAGTACCTAAAAGAAGGTCGATGTCACCGACCGAATCCCCATAAGGGCCCACAAAGGACTTGTCAGCCACATTATATTTTAACGAAATGCGACTAATGGCTGATGCTAACCCTTTAACCGCAAACCCAACATCCAAAGAAGGGTCGACCAGAACCGGGGTTCTAAAGAAGGAATTGCAGCAGCAATTTATATCTAGGTCGACTAGGTACGATGTACGTTCTTCTTCTCCGATAAATGTTTTTATAGGATTTCTGATTATAGGTAATTGTTCACAGTTGATTCCGAGTTTAGCAAGCAATTTAGGGCCAGCATATGTTCTCTGTGATCCCAAATCTATAAGAGAGCGAATAGGAACAGATTTGTTATTGTGCCTTGCTATTATGGTTATTGTAGGCAGAATATGTGAAGCTGATGATTGCCCAGAATTAATACAAAGATGATTAACATCAGCCTTTAATTTCCTTCATCAGCATTTCTTGACGACCAGACTGCTGCCTGTTTTGGATTAGTGTCCAGCGGAACAGAGAGCGGCTATAGATGTTTTCGGCTCTTACATTTATAGCAAGGATACTTTAAATTGAGTTTTTAGCCGGCATGTATCCCCCATGTGCTTTATGCTGGAACAGTTACAACACACATGTTTAATGCTACACATCTGTCCCTTTTTGATTTAAGGGTTTACGTAAACCGCGCAGTCAGAGAGGTAATGTCTCCATTGCACAGCTTACACTTGACTTTCCTTGAAGATTGATTCAAATTTGAATAAGAATTTGATTGAGGTTCAGAGGAGAAAGTTGTTCTTTTTAAGAGAGCCCCTACTTTTGAAGTGTTGAAAGGTATGACTCTTCTGAATCAGAGGTCTCCTCTTTCTCCCTTTTGAGTTCCCTTTGGAAGAAGAAATGATTTAGTTGATGAGAATGAAGTTTGAGGTCTGAGAGTGTTTAGAAGAGAAGCAATGATTGAATTATTTGATTATGTTCCTTAAAGATCTGCATTAATTTCTGGTATCTTTATTTTAAAATCGCCAGCTTTCAACTCTCTAAAATGAGACGAGGAAGTTTATCATACTAATAGTATGGCTGAATTAATTTCTGCAGGCCAGAACTTTCCTCTGGGAAGAAGGTCAACCCCGAGCTCTTTGAGTTCTTTTAGATGAGCCCGCGACCTTTAAAATAAAGGATCTGAACGTTTCAAGTTGCTTCCCGTCCAGTAGGCCGGAGATTGAGTACAGTTCATGAAAATAGAATCAATTGAATGAGGCCTTGTCCAAAATAATGGGTCTTTTAAGTTGGACGAAAGGCAGAACTTCATATTAGTTTCACTGCCGTACACCTCAAATCTCCAATGTCCTCTGAGAGCATATCCCTTTAAATGGGACTTGAAATACTGCAACTTAACGGCTTTTGACAAGTCCTTCCTCCCCCCAAACACATTATTGAACTCCTGCAGGAAGGAAACGAAAGGAGTGCTTGTCGCTTCCTTCTCGCCTGAAAAATCTCTGCATTTTAGGGCTGGGATCTTCAGGCTATAAAGGCTGCATGAAAAGACTTGAGTGTTCAGCCAGCAGGCATTGTTCGAATTTGATAGCTGTCTCTCATTATCAGTAAAGAGGCATCAGAAGATCTTCGAGACTTGATTTTATATCCATATTCGACTCTTAACAGTTGAAGAGCTTGAGCCACTTTTATGTGGTAAGCATCAGTGGCGGAAATCTCTTGTCCTGAAGCGATTTGGTCGAATTTCGGTGTAGCTCAGGCCGCCTATTAAAGGTTTTGATCAGAGTATGCTTGAGCTTTAATGTCCGTGATAATCGAGGTCACCTTGTCGATAATTGTTTGATAACAACAGGGTCGATGAGGGTAGGTGACTCTGTATCATCATCCTTTTCAGGGAATGTTTGCAGCATAAGTAAGCTTTTCTTCTTAACACCCACACATTTCATTTCGAAGTGGACTCAGCTCCCCTGTATGTTCTGCTGTTGAAACTGCTGTTGTTTTCATCCGAAGAGCGCAGGTCTTTCATTTGAGAACTCCTCTGTGACCTTTAAGTCTAAATCGTTTAATATATCCATTTGAATAAATTATAATTTAAATGTGAAGTATAGTGTGAATATTTCCAACTTGGCTATACTAGAGCAGCCTATAAACCCTGGGAAACTGACTGCGCAGAAAAATACTCAACAGCGCAGATAAAATTTAACTGCGCCCAAAAAAAACCACTGCAGAGTCAAAAGCACAAAAAATGTAAACAGCGCAGAAAATATAAATAGCGCAGAAAAATATCAACTGCGGCGAAAAAACCGCACTGAAAAATCAAAAGTACAAAAAAATGTCAACCAGAAAGCCCGTGCAGAAAAAATATCAATACGCAGAAAATATCACATATATTCAATTTTCGCGCACGTGGAAAACAACACAAAGTCATTGCGCAACACGTGAAGCAACGCACCAAGTCATGCGCATATTGAAAATACTGATACTGCGCAACTATAAAATTCATTGCGCACGTATAAGTTGACTGCCACACGTGAAGCGACTGCAAAGTCTACTGGCGCCCTATGAGGCAAAAACACAAAGTTAATTGCCTCGTATATAGTTGACTCGCACACGTGAAACAACTGCAAGGTCACTGCGCACATATGAAGTAAATACAAAAGTCAATTTGCACGTAAAGTTGACTTGCGCGACGACGTGAAAGCAAATACAATGTCCTGCGCACAAAAATGAAGCAAACACAAAGTCAATTGCGGACGTATAAGTGAACTGCGCACACGAGAAGCAACTAAAAAGTTAATTGCGCACGAGAAAACAAGCACAAAAGGTCAACTTGCGCACAGTATACAGTTGACTGCCGCACACGTGAAGCAATACAAAGTCACTGCGCAATGAAGCAAACAAAACACAAAGTCAATTGCGCAACATAAAGTTGACTGCGCACACGAGAAGCAACTACAAAAGTTAATTGCGCACGAGAAAACAGCACAAAAGTCAATTGCACACGTATAAATTGACTGCTCATTTGTGAAGCAATTACACACCCTCTGAAATGACTGCCGCACGTTTAAGTGGAACAGCGCAGGTGTGGAAACAAATTCGCACTCTTAAAATAAACTGCGCACGTTTAAATTGAACAACGCGCAGTTGTGAAAACAAATGCGCACTCTGAAATGATAACTGCGCACGTTTAAAGTGAACAGCCCAGGTGTGGAAACAATGCGCACCTCGAAAAATGAACTGCGCACGTTTAAATTGAATAAACAGCGCAGGTGTAAAACAAATGCGTGCACCTCTGAAATGAACTGCGCACGTTTAATGTGAACAGCGCCAGGTGTGAAAACAAATGCGCTCCTCTGAAATGAACTGCGCAGTTAAAATTGAACAAAGCAGGTGTGAAAACAAATGCGCACGATGAAGTCGATTTACCGCACCGCACCGCACCGCACCGTTTTCGCAATGCAAACCGCATCGTTCGCACTGCATCTCGCACCGCACCGCAACGCCGTTCTTCGCACGCACCAGAATTGGAACCGCACCCGCTCCGCCTGCACCTCTTGCACCGCACCACTTTGTGCTGCGCTTGAACCACTGTGCTTTTACAACTCAACACTCATACATTGAATTAATGCAATGCAATATATATGCAAAACACTTCGCAACTGGCAAATAGATTTATAAAATGCAATATGCAACTATTTTGGTCCGGCGTTTGTGGTTTGAGGAGTAAAGCTTCAGTGTGTAACGCAACGAAAGTTGACAACTTAAACAGTTGGCACATATATCATTAGCGAACCTAAGCGAACCCAGGATTATCAAAATTCAATTAAGAAATATATTTGCAAATATACGGAAATATATAACTCTATATAACGTAGCAAATAAGCACTTTAAATTTGGAAAAATTTCTTTATGCAAAAAAAATAATAGCTCGAACTTTCCAATTACTTGAAGAAACGACATATGCAGATCAATCGAAGAATTTTGGTAGGATGGACTTTTATATTGAGAGATAAAAATATGTCTAAAAAATACAACACTAAAGTGTAAATAGAAGCAAATTTGAAACATGTAACATTCAAATTGGCAAGAAATATACGAAAGTAAGGAAATAATTTCCAAAATAATTCAAAATTTGCAAAATTTTAAAGAAATTATTTTTACCAATTGCAAATTTGTAAGAAACAATTTTTCCAAAAAATAAAAATTATTGTACTACCTCGTCAAATTTAAAATGAGTCAAAATACACAATTTTTATGCATAATTAGATTGGTTAGCTCTTTAAACTGTGTAATTTAAAATTTATCTTGGTATTTATAGCCTTATGAATGTACCCTAAATATATAATGAAAGGAAACAAAAACGACTTACTTGAGTAAAATCAGTAGACAGGAAACATCAATTGCATTCTCGTTGAAAATTGTTTCTTTTTTTCTCCACAGTTAGATTGAATATCCTTTTTTCAATCCAACAGGTGTATAGGGTAAAACTTTTCACCTCTTAGGACTTAATACGCATGTAGTACGAAGATACAAAACAGTTTAAAATCAACAACTAATTTGAATAGTTAACACTTGGAAAAGCCATAAAAGATTTTTATCATAGAATATGAGAATGGCATGAATGAGAATTTCACCAAGATATTTACACCATCCAAGAGGGCCAAACGCAACTCAGATTCACATAACGGTCAATTCACGTAAGGCAAAAAGACAAAGGACAGATTCAAGACGGTAAATTTACGACACGAAGGCAAGAAAAGGCAAGACCTTGAATCTTAAGCAAATTTTTTACCAGAAGTGGAATTTTATTTGTTCATGTTCCTTTCAATTCTATAAAGGAAACATTTCTCCATTCATAGCTAAAAACAAATGAATAATGAAAACGCAATTAGCATTATTCAGTAATTACCACTTTGAACATTTGACAAATAATTAAAAGTGAGAATTAGACTTAATATTTGAGATACTAAAAGATTAAAATTTTAATATATATATGATATATAATATAATATACTATTATAATATATATATAATATATACTATATATATATATATATATATATATATAATATATATATATATATATATATTATTTACCTTTAAGTAAATTTTAAATTTATTTCCCCTCTTTGTTTACTTTTTTATTTACTTTTACTTTTTTGTATACTTTTACCGCTTTTACTTTTGTGACATTTGCTAACTAGAAAGAAATTCGCACTCTCACATTCAAACACAATATTCAGAGAGTTGGGCATAAAATGGTTTATTTTTGATTATTTTGATTGATTTTGATTTTTTTTTAATGTAATATCTTTTATTTTCAAGTTTTTCCATCAAAAGGTTGAAAGGTATAAAGAAATTAGGCTATTTTAAAATTATACTTTTGCACATTTTGAGGCTCTAAGAAAGTCGGTATTTGTTTGGAAGACTTAGTGTCGGAAATAGAAAATTCCAAGATTTGGATTGTAAGAGTTTTGACTAAAAATGCAGAGGTCGTTATCATTGACATTTTGGCTTCGCGCATTGATAATAATTAATTAATGTTTTGAATCAATCGAAGATAGAAAACGTCTTACAAGCATCATGGAGAAGACTCCAACGTCGAAATGATTTAAATGTGTATTTTGATTGAGGAGTTTTTGAAATAGGTAATGCTTTTTCACTTTTCTTTTCGTCAGCGGCCATATCATGTTGAAAACGACGCTTCTCGTCCGATCAGCGAAGTTATGCAAAGTTGGGTCTGGTTAGTACTCGGATGGTGGACCGCCTGGGAACACTAGATGCTGTTAGCTTTTTTTTTTTCTAAAGTAATTTTTATTTACCAGTTGCTTTTTCCCCAGAATTCCGATGGCATCATGAATTATTACGGGCCAAACTAGGGGGCTCGAGGCCCGAACGGGAACCAATAGGGGGGGGATGTTTTCCATACCCGTGGGAGGGCGGAGGAACCCCCGCGACATCGCCAAATACCAAAGAGGCGGGGTTCCGGAGACCTCCCGGAGGGGGGAAAATAATTCCTACCCTAGTTCCCGCGAAGGCCGAGAAGACCCCGGACTCCTGCATCGGGGCGGTTATCCCTTGGGTATTCCTTTAGTTTTAAAAACCACCCAATTATTTAAAAAAACGTAAGGTTACGTTAATTAAATAAGTTTAAAATTACTCTTGTACGAATTTTTAATTATAACTTTTTAAATCACTTTTTTTATTTTTTTTTAAAGTTTTTCCAGCAATGAATGTACGCTGATCTCAAAAATGTATTCAGTTTTACTGATGCATTAATAGTTTTTAAGATACATACGACGGACAATCCAACGCTGACGCATTATATAATATATATTTATATATATATATATATATATATATATATATATATATATATATATATATATATATATATATATATATATATATTTTTGAAAAATAGATAATATATGGATATATATATACTATATGGTTTTGGGGTGTTTGTGCAGTTTGGAAAAAAGAAAAAAAAAAAATTTTTTTGGGAAAAAAACCGCGGAAAAAAAAAAAAAAAAAAAAAAAATATGGGGGGGATTCCCGGTTGTGTAAATTTTATAGCCAGTTTAATTACTAAATATAATACAAAATGTGAAAATCTTGGAAGCTGTTTGAAAATGCCGCCACATGGAAGACATAGACTTCAATAAAGATTGAAATTTTACTATATTTCTTTTTCAATGACCATACCACATTGAAATACCATTAAACCTTGTTAGAATCTTGGAAGCCATTTATTTGATAATGAAAGCATGGAGGAAAGGATAAAGACGGAAAGATCCTCTAATTTCTTGTCAATGGCCATATCACGTTGAAAACACCGCTTCTCGTCCGATAAGCAAAGTTGAGCGACGTTAGGTTTGGTTAGGAAAGCGCCTGGGAACACCAGACGCTATTGACTTGTTTTTTTTTTTTGTTTTTTTTTAAATATAATATCTTATTTTTAGTTTTTCCATCAAAAGATTTAAAGGTATTGAGAAATTAGCCTATTTTAAAATTATATTTTTCCACATTTTGAGACTCCGAAAGAGTCGGTATTTGTTTGGAAGACTTATAGTGTTGTGTTAGAAATAGAAAATTCCAAGATTTGGATTGTAAGAATTTTAACTAAAAATGCAGAGCTCGTTATCATTGACAGGTTGGCTTCGCGCATTAATAATAATTAATTATTGTTTTGAGTCAATCGAAGATAGAAAACGTCTTGCAAGTATGAGGAAGAAGACTCCAACGTCGAAATGATTTAAATGTGAATTTTGATTGAGGAGTTTTTGAAATAGATAATGCTCTTTCACTTTTCTTTTCGTCAACGGCCATACCAAGTTGAAAACACCGCTTCTCGTTCGATAAGCGAAGTTAAACAAAGTTGGGACAAGTTAGTACTTGGATGGCAGATCGCCTGGGAACAATAGATGCTGCTGGCTTTTGCCTCTTTTTTTTATTAATATTATTAATATCTTTGTAAGCTTTTCCATCAAAAGATTGAAATTCATGGAGAAATTAGCCAATTTTAAAAATATATTTTTCACATTTTGAGACCCCGAAAAAGTTTTATTTGTTTCGAAGGCTTGCGGTATTTATTGTTAGAAATAGAAAATTCAATGATTTGGAAGCATGTTTGACTAAAAATGCAGAGGTTATTTCATCAATGTCACCTTGGCTTCGAGCATTAATAATAACTACCCAAAAATGAAAATTTTTGTTTCGGGCCCAAAATTAACGTTTTCTATAATGTATTTCTACTAAGGTTGGACGACGCACAATGCACCGCAGTGGTAATGGTCTGATTCAAAAGTTCGAAGTATTTTTTAAATAATTTTTTAAAAAATCACATTTTTTGTTAATATTGTTTTTAAAATGAAATATCTCGAAAAGTAACGACCTTAACAGAAAAACCAATTACATATTTGGAATCAGCGTATAAAGCTATTACAAAAAATGTAAAAAAACAAACAAAAACACATTTTTTTCCAATAAATTAAATATCTCAAAAGTACGACACTTGTAAAGAAAAAACTAAGATTACATATATGTATTGCAATAAAGCTACTTACAAAATATGTAATAATAAATAATAATAATGAATAAAAAAATTTAAAAAAAAATTAGGGGGCCTTCGAGCCGACGGGGGACAGAGGGGGGACGTTTCCATACCCCGTAGGGGAGGGGCGGAGGAACCCCCGCGACACCCAAATACCAAAAGAGCGGGGGTTTCCGGAGACCCTCCCCGGAGGGGGGAATAGTCCCCCCCCTGTCGTTCCCCGCCGGAAGGCCGAGAGTCCCTCACTCCTGCCATCTTTGCGGTTACCTTGGGTATCCTTTAGTTAAAAAAAAAAAATTAAAAGTTAACGAAACCCGTAAAACGTAACTGGTCCTATATTTTTTTTAATCATGTCCGTTACCACTGAAATTCAATTTTGTCCAATCATTAGTAGCATATAAATTAAAAAAAAACAAAAAAAATTCAAAACGAAAGCAAACAGTAAAGACAGAAAAGAGGTCCTATATAATATATATATATATATATATATATATATATAAATTATATATATATAATCTATATATATACTATATATATATATATATATATATGTATATATATACTATATTATATATATATATATAATATTAGTGTTTTCGCACGATTGTGTTGGAAGTAATGGGAAACGATGTATCGGTTGCTTACAGTTTTATAAGTTTAATTACTAAATATAATAAAAAATATCAAAATCTTGGAAGCTGTTGAAGCTGAAAATACAGCCTTATATTAAAATTGAAATTTTACTATATTTTCTTTTCAACGACCATATCACATTGAAATATCATTAAACCTTGCCAGAATCCTGGAAGCCATTTTTTAATGACTGAATTCTTGAGATTTTTGGTTATTTTTTGAGTATGAATAACCTCATAAACGTCGCTCCAGTTGCTTCAACAACGTCTTCTTTCATGTCTTCTGCTCTTGCAATTACCAGTTAGTGGAGCAAACATTCCCTTAAGGTCTAGACCCGTGTATGCGAAGTCTTCCATGTTTTCTGGAAGGGTAGGTTGACCGTCTGACCAGAGAGATTCTATCAGACGGTCGTCCATGGCACCCTGTCTACATCTACCTGACCCGTCCCCGTTGCTCTGGAACCACCTGACCCATCTGATGGGCCTCCTCCTCCTATACCTCCTGCGCCTGATCCTGAAGCTCTGTTTCTCCTGCCTGGTGACATGGGTCCTCCTTTACCTCTACCTGCCTGAATGCCATCACCAGCTCCTCCTACTGTACCTGCACCCGCACCTGTTCCATGTCCTGTGATAGTCATGGGTTGAACCAGTCTCAATTTCTTCTTCTTGGGGTCTTCTCTCATCACCTTCATCCTCATCACCCTCTCTATCATCATCCATAGAAACTATCTTCCCAATTCTTCAGCCCTTTCTGTCCTTTTGACTGTGTCCCTCAGTCTTCTCTCCAATATTCCTAGTACACCTTTTGCACTATGTGGCATCGGCAATTCCCCTATATTTTTTACAGTAGAGTTTTATCATCTTTCTTGTATATAGGACACAATGCCGATTTATTCCAATCCTCTGGTGTTTTCCTTTCGTTCCAGCACTTATTCATTACTTCCGTGATCCACAAAACACCCCCTTCACCAGCTCCTCTCAATATCTCCACAGGCAGCATATCCTCGCCTGCTGCCTTACCATTTTTCATCTTTCTCATCGCTTGCTCCACCTCATCAGGTACAATCTGCCACTCCCCCTCCCCCCCGCTCTTCCAACGCTACATGTTCTTTTCATTGATTCTCTTCTATTATGTTATTCGGGATATTCAACAGCTGTTCGAAATATTCCTTCCACCTTATTACTAATCATTACTATTGTTAAAATTACTTAGAAGTGCAAAATAAAAATCTGAAGCCATATACTTTTTATATCCTCCTAGTCAGTTTTCCATTTTTTTTATTGAGCACTTCCTTTATTTTATAAAATATATTAAAATTTACAGTAAAATATTAACAAATACTTCATTTGTCTATAGTTAAAACTAATTCCTAACAATTAATCAGTCCAGTCATTATCCTGGTTTTCAAGATAATTACTATTAAAACTACAAGCAATTTTGCTAGGCATATCCTTAACTACTTCTAAGACAGGTCCAATCCAGGTAAACTTCAAAATGCGAGCTTCAGTGTCTAAATCCCATTACTTTAAATAAACTAACTTGTTTGCCTCTGTTAGAACGCTTCCCTTCCTTGAAGAATCATTAAACCCACGTATCATCCTTACTACCGACCCAGGCTTATCTGGGTTTATAACAGTGTCCCAGAAGATATTATACAAGAGTCCACAATTAAAAGAAGGATCGTATCTTGCATTAACAGGAACACAAGACACGAAACTCCCACAATTACAGACTATTGGAATCTGTTTGATCATGGGACGAAATTTAGGCTCCTTCTTCTGCCTATGAAGTGAGGATGATACGTGGGAGCTATCAAGGAAAGCCTCTCCAGTGTGATGTCAGTTGGACCTGGCTTCTCCTTGTGACTAACACCTAACCTATTAAGAGCTTCAACTAATTTTGTTGCTCTTGCTGTATTCTTGAGATTTTGATTATTTTTGAGTATGAATAACCCCTTATAAACGTAGCTCCATTTGCTTCAACAAGGTCTTTTTTTCATTTGTTTTCTGCTCTTGTACTTACCAGTTACTAAAGCAAACATTCCCTTTGGTCTAGACCCTCATATGCGAAGTCTTCCATGTTTTCTGGAAGGATAGCTTGACCGTCTGACCAGAGAGATTCTATCAGACCTTCGATCGTCCATGGCACCCTGTCTGCATCTACCTGACCCGTCCCCGTTGCTCTGGAACCTCCTGACTTAACAGATGGGCCTCCTCCTGTACTTCCTGCACCTGATCCTGAAGCTCTTTCTCCTGCCTGGTAACATGGGTCTTCCTTTACCTCTACTTGCCTGACTACCATCACCAGCTCCTCCTACTGTACCTGCACCAGTTCCATGTCCTCCTGTGATAGTCATGGGTTGAATCACAGTCTCAGTTTCTTCTTGGGGTCTTCTCTCATCACCCTCTCTATCATCATCATCCATAGAAACAGTATCTTCCAATTCTTCAGCCCTTTCAGTCC
>JABUQX010067633.1:17500-20000 GCA_015478945.1 Trachelipus rathkii
TTAATTAAAGAAGTTCATTTTGAAAACATACCCGCAACTTCCCTGGATGGTACAGAGGGATCCCAAATGTTCTTAACTGAAGAAGGTGAAACGGTCAAAACTGCTGTAAAAAAGAATATATGTAATTTTTGCAACTAAATATACCCGTAGTATATTGGAACTTTATATACTGTTTATATATATATATATATATATATATATATATATATATATATATATATATATATATATATTTTATATATATATATATTATTATATATAATATATATATATATTGTGTATATGGATAAAAGCTGTTGGAATTTTGTGCTGCTAGAGATATGATAATTGGAAGCACATGGTTTACTAAAAAGTATTCACAAACATACCTGGGTTAGTGGAGTGACCAGTGATCGCGCTCTGCTTAACTATGTTTGTGTAAAACAAATGGAGAAAGATAGGTTGTTGGATGAGAACGTCTTAAAAGTATTAGCTGGTGGCCGCTGGTGGTTATATCCTACCATTTCATCAGCAGAATCATAGTGAGGGTGGTAAGAAAATCGGAATTTGGGGGGAGCGTAGAAGTTAGAAGAGTAGAAAAATTAGAAAATGAAAAACTTTTAATGGATACGAATGGTTATTAGAAGAAAAATGGAGAGTAATAAAGAGATTGGAGTAGAGGAAGGGTGAAATCATTTTAATTAAGGTAACAATTTTACTTTTCCCACCAATATTTTTTACGTCGGATAGCTGCCTTGTAACAACACTATTAAGCTCATTGTAACATTACTCCTTTATTCATTAGAAATTATTTCTTTTTCACGTGGTCAATTAATTATATTATGGGTGCGTATGCGGTAATAATTCTGCGAAGATTTTTACGATTTTTCAAGCAGTGTCCCAAGAATAGTGATATTTAAATCTGGATTTAAGAATTTTTTTTTTTTTGACTGAGGGTGGAGATGTCAGGATGAAATTTGAAGCCTCTTGTTGGGGCTAAGAGAATAATCAAGTCTTAAAATTAATACCTAAATATTAACTATATGGAAGTATTAAATCTAACAAAACTAAAAAAGTTTATCAAAGAATCTTGAGCAAATAAAAAAGAAAAGAAACAAACACTGCTTGTGAATGGAAGAATATCAAAATCGCTTGCCCTGTGAAAGTTCAAAGTTATCAAAAAGAAACCATGTTAAGGCCAACCAAGTTTCAAATATGTTAATTACAAATGTGAAAAAACTAGTTTCAAGAATATAACAATCTATATTACATGGAAGTTTAAAAGTTTTTCCCAACAATAGATGACAAACTAAATCTGAAATGTCAAGAGTAAATATTTAATAACAAATAAGCCAAATAAATGTAAGGCGAGAAAAGGTCTGTCACAAATGTGAAAATTCTAATAAAATTTAATTTAAAAATGTAAATTATTGCGTACAAATATTAAAAAGGAATACCTCACCAAAGGACGAATAAATGTAAGTAGGCAAACGAGACAATAATTTACTAAATAAGTAAGCTAATATAAAATAGTTTAAAAAAAAATAGACTGCTCATGTCTATATCTGCGTCCAGTTAAGCTCAGGCCAATTTTTTTAAAAAAATCTACGTAATCGAATAAAGTGTTGAAAGATCTCTTGGTGACGCACAATAAATTACATTATATATACGTTATGTAAAGGTTATGTTTGAGTTTAGCGAGTTTACATTGGTTTAAACGATATATATGTTAGAAAAGGTAATGAGTTTAGTTTACTTTTTTTTTGTTTTTTTTTTGTTTTTTGAGGTGTGAAGCTGTTTTTATGCTAAAGTTTCAATTTGACTTTACGCATTTTCGCTTCAATTTTATGAAATGTGTTCGAATTCCTCTAATTGATATGTATATGGAGATGGAGGCAGATAATCGACATGATCCAAATCAGGGATGGCAATTTTAGTGATTTTTTTGATTTTTTTTAAAAAAAAATCAATTTGTGATTTTTTTGATTTTTTTGATATTTTTGATTTTTTGGATTCGTAACGTCACGCGAAATATAATTGGCAAGTTACAAATTATATATCGCGTGACGTTACGAATCTGAAAAAATAGAAAAATATAAAAAAAATCAAAAAAATCACAAATTGATTTTTTTTAAAAAAATCAAAAAAATCACTAAAATTGCCATCCCTGATCCAAATAGACTTGGTGAAGGTTCGATGTAGGCAGAATGAGTAGATAACTATTTTTCAAAAGGAGTTGGCAAAAAAAAAATAATAATAAATAAGCTATTTAACAAATGTTGAATAGATAAATTTCAAACGAAATGTAATTAGTCCTCAACCTAATATAAATATTTACAAAAGTTTTAAGTAAACTTTTTTGGTAAGACGCCTATAATTTGTAACAATGAAATAGGTATATGTAACCCGACACTATACCAAGTAATTAAAATTAATATATTTTATGCCTTTATTAGTTGGATAGATTTCGGTTGGTGCATGTAAGCTCTTAGGCCAACTACATAAAAGTCATTTACTAAAT
>JABUQX010067633.1:22500-37500 GCA_015478945.1 Trachelipus rathkii
TGTAAGAAATTCCATGAATAAGAGTTCTTTTTGAACCCTTTTTTATAAGGAGACGATGGAGGATTGTTAGATGAATTGATATCAAAAAGATCATTCGTCTTTTGACAAAATTTTGATGTAGGCAAAGCATCGTTTTCTATTTTTCTATGGGCAATTAATGATAATATAGCCGAATCCATTGATTTGCTTATGACTTGAGCAGCAAGCGTGACTATAATCATACCTCCAAATGGAGGAATAAATAAGTGACTTTTGGTGTGTACCTATAAATATTATCTTGACAATGATAGTACGTTGATTTGATATAGGACCATTGTGCAATGCCAACAGAAGTACAAATTTTATACTTGTATAATATATTGCGAGTTGATTTTAGTAAATGAGGTGCACCTGCAAAAGACTTATATCTTCTGATCTTCAAACAAAATATTGTTTGTGAAAATTAACTTCCTCCTTAAAAGCGCATACGAAATTCCTACCTTGATCTGCTGTTAATCACATAATCTAATAACATAATCTTTATATTTATTTATTGTAAAGAAATTTTAGTAATATCCTGTAAATTTAAAAATAAAAAAAAATTAATCAATATTCAAAAGTAAATCAACAATTCATATCTTATCATAAAAGAAAAAAAAATGTCCCGAAATAGGATACATCGGTAAGGCCTTTACACATTACCCTAAGTTCTATTTAAGCGGCCTACATAAGTTTTCCCGAAATCTACATATTTGAATTAATCAAGTATGGAAAATGACAAAACCATGTCGTCCGCAAGACATAACCAAAGGAAATAGGCCCCTTGAGTTGTACCTACTATATATATAAAGTATTTTAGATGTTTCGTTGGCCCAATGTTCGTAAATAACATGAACAAGTTTCTAAGGGCTGAATATAATTCAAATTCTCCTTCTTTATAATGCTGTTTAACTAAACTAGATAATGTTGCCTTCTTTAAATTCAGTCTTGAGGTTGATTGTTGGGAAATATAGACACACACATACACACATATATACATATGCATTCATACGAACAGAATCAGCAAGCGTCCTCGAGGGAGTGTTCTACTTTTGGTTTTTATTTACCTGTGTGGGATCTAGTTGTTATTATTTAAATTGTGGCTTGTTTGAGGGTGTTTTATGTTAAATTGTTGTTCTATTCTTTTAATTGTGGTTGAATGGTGATTTAGAAAATTATATTGTATGTCTTCCAAAGTATGCTCACCTTTGAGGGTATTGAAGTTACTACAATGTTTGATACAGAAAGTTTCTATAAGTTTTCTTTTTTGTTGGTTGGGAATGTAAGACAATGTTTGCATGGTGCTAATGTTTATATGATGATTGAATTGAGATCTATGTATAGTCAATGATGAGTTTTGATTGTCAATGCGTAAGTCATATGTGTGTTGGTATTTGCCTCCGTCAAAGTCATTTGTCTCACCTATGTATGTTTTGGAACAGTTGTTGCAGGCGATGGTATATCTAGCTCTTGGGAAAATATGTTAATATTTTTTAATCATATTTTTAATAAATAATTTTAAACAGTATAACAAAAAGTGCAATTAACACTAACATCTACTAATGCCAGAGCAATAGCTGTTGTCTGCAATCCAAGAGGATTAAGAGGAAAATTTCTAAATATATTAGTACTAGTATATATTTATGTTATATACTATATATATAGTATACACTGAACCCATACAATGCATATATAGTAGGTAGTTATATAATAAGTAGTATATATATAAGTACTATATATAAGTAGTATATATATATTAGTATAAAGATTATATATAATAGCGTACTATATATATATATTAGATAGGTAATATATATTTTTTTATAACTAATTATATATATATATAATATATATAATAGTATAGTATATACGCTTATATATATATATATATATATATAGGTATAGTAAACATATCTATATATATTTATATCTATATATATAAATATGAATATATATGTTACTTAAATATTGTAATCAATGACGCGATTATATAGTAGTATAATTATATATAATTATATATATATATAATATATATATATATACTTATTATATAATTATATATATTATATATTTTATTATATATATATATATATAGTATATATATATATATATATATATATACTATATATATTATATTATATATAATATATATATATATATATATATACAGTATATATATATTGTAGTATGTAAAAACAATATTTTATTTTATGTATCCTGTAAGGACTAAATATATCGAAATCCAAGTATTGTTTCTTCTCTGTAGATATATATATATATATGTAATATAATATATAATATATAGCTATATATATATATTATAATTTATATATATCATATCTATATTATTATTATAATAGTATATAGTATATAGATATATTATATACTATAAATTTAATATATTAATAATATATATATATATACGTTATATAATAAAGGGTATAATATAATATAGTAGATATGTATATAATACTTAAAAGCCGTATATAATATATATATATATATATATATAAATATATATACTTATATATATATATATAATAATGTACGTATATATATAATATATATACTAAATATATATTATATGTAGGATAGTATATATATATATATAAGTGATACTGAGCTAGGTATATATATATATAATATATATATATAGTTATGTAGTATATCATATAGTATATATAGATGGATTGGCGCGGATGGATTTAAATCGGCATTATATGGGTTTAAAGCCATGTGGTTTTAACTCGCATGGTTTAAAACCACATAAAAAGACCAATGGTTTAACCATAAAAAAACCGCAAACACTAAAGAATATTTGAAAAAATTTTGTATTTATTAATGGTTTCTTTAGCCAATTTGAGCAGTATTGTAACTATCAATATCCTAGTTTTTTCAATCGGAAGAGTAAGCTGAGCTGGACATAAAAAAATTCTGCTGATTTTATATAAATTATTGTGAGAATGATTATATAATTTATAATATACTAGGTAGTATTTATATATTTGATACTACTATTAGCTATAGCGTTTACTAATAATATATACTATACTATATAATTATATAATACTTAGTATAGGTATCATATATATATTATGTATATTATAATACAATAATATTATAATAGATATATTATTCTTATATATATCTTATAGATAGACCAGAGTTGGCGTGAATATATTATGTAAAACATTTGACACTCTCTCTGTATTTTATTTTACTAACAATGGTTATCTTGTTTGAGCTCTTCATTTGTTTATCAACCATTATTTTACTGAAAGACATATACCTTATTACGATAAGAACGTTTAATGAGCTCAAGTTAATCAGAGCTTAAAAAACTCAATTAGTAGTGTGTACTCGCTGGAGCTGTAGTGCGACACACAACAAGCAGGAATTTAAGTCAGGTCATATGTCGATATAGTTTAACGTAGCTGTGTCAACTTGGACTATAAACACTATTTACATGTGATAGTTTGTTAGCTCTCTTATGGCATTTATAGGACTCTCAATTCTGTATTGTAATTTATTATCGAGCTAGCAATTACAAAGCTCGTGTCTTATATCGCCACTCCAAATCCAGTAACTAAATTTATTAACACTCACAGAAATGATACACACTAATTTAGGAGTGTCACTCAGGTAGAGCATGCATGAACTTATTAGAGTGGCTCAGAGTGACTGTGTTATATATCACATTTACAATTCTATATGTATTCAGTATATCTTTTCCTAGTTTGTGACATCAGGACTCCATAGTTACATACGTCTCTTAACCTCATGTTCTCCTCAGGATTAGACTTATTCAAAACATCCATAGGTTGTTTAGTGCTCCTTATATCTTTTCAATATTGGTGTGAATAAAATTAAAGACTCTAAATTCATCCTTCGAGTGTTTTTTCATACACAGTTCTCTACCTCTGTGTTTTTGAATGAGCTCTCTGTTTCAGTTAGATTGACATATTATGTATCTTTGGTACATTCGATCTCGTGCATAAGTAAAAATTTTAAGATTTTGATGACAAGTTAAGCTATCATTATATAATATTACATAAGAAAAGCAGTAAATCAGTACAATTCAATTGTCAGCAACTTATAGAACGTATATACTCGCTATAATGGCAGATCTGAAGGGATATATTAGTAGTGACTCATTTTATATATATCTTTTCTGGCATTTTGTATAGCACAGCAACTGAGTTATTTAGGAAAATAGGTTAGGGAAAACAGCTAAAAGCCGGGAAAGTAGTTTTGTGTGCTATCAAGTAGTGTTCTTATATTAATTGCATTTTATCATTACTACTGGATAACTACTTTTAATGAATGAGCTCTTCTCTCAATCCTCTCATACTAATTCTGTCTTTTTACTCGTCTTTTCAATCTCGTGCTGTTTTTCTACTCGTTCTTATCAAACTCAATATCGGTTATTAACTCTATATATCAGCTATTTTATGAAACTACTTATATATTTAAATAATCAACTTATTAACAATCAGACCTATAATAGTCAAAGTTAATATCAGTAAATAATTAGTAGAGGGTGTTTTTTCATAGTACTGCTAACACAATGCAGGGATTAAGTATGACTTTTGTTTTACATTTAGCTTAGTTAACTGGCTGTTAACCATCAGTGATAGTATAATGTATACTGCTTTACTATCCTATTAATTATTTACTGCTATTACACTACTACATCTGCGTTTTGTAATATTTATAGCTATGCTTTTAATATACTCTTAGAGTTTTATAACATCATATATGACTATTTATCACTAGTGAGCTTTTAAACTCTATACTTATTCTTTAACTCATTATGTATTTTTATAAATACTATTTATACTCTTATCTTTTTTATGATTATTTTTAATTCTTTATCAGTATATTATTCTTTATCTTATATAATATTATCTAGTATTCTTATAATTTTTATATTAATATTTTTTATATACTTTAGATATATTTATGAGTATTTATTTATTTTTACTTATTAGATTTAACTTTTTGTTTTTATATAATTTAGATTCCAATATTTATATATTTTTTATATTTTCTTATAATTAACTACTTTAGTGTAAATTTTAATACTTCATTATTAGCTCATATTGTCTTATATTAATTTATTTATTTATATAACTAATAACATAATTAACTTATATTCATAATACACATACATATATCATTAACTACAGCTTATCATAGACTACTATACAACACTATATCACATAATAGCTACAGCACACCCTACACACCGCTATAAAACAATATATCCATTTATAAACCATATATCAATAATAAGTTTATTCCGATTATATTGTATGAATCACCAATCTAAGTATGTATTATTAAAAAACATTATTTATTGTTATTGTAATTTAAAACAGCAGGTTACAGATTAATTACTTGATCGTACTTAATAATACAAATTGTATTTAATAATTAATATAATAAATTATATATTTATCATAATTAAATCAGTCACTTATTTATAAATAATATTTTTCTATATATAAATAACATCTAAATAGGTTAATATTATTACATTTATCTTTCGTAACTCAATATAGAATTTATAATTAATATAGCTATTTAATACACTTTCAAGTAATAATAATACTATGATCTAATAGTTTAAATAATAAGTTTCTTTTTCAAATTTGATGAAAATCATAATAATTAAAAACATAATATTATAATATTTGACGTGAGGTATTTTTCAAAAGCAATTGGAATATGGATAATAATACGAATAGTTAATATAGTCAAGATTGTAGAGTTGAGACCTATTTTGAATCACACGTTTATTCGCTCTTTGACTGTGCGCTCTCTTTTCTTTTCTTCGATAGAAAGCTAATTAAAGTGTCATCACCTTTTTTCAGATAGAGTATTATATATTCAGTGATTTTTATATTGAGCGTTCTATTCTTGAGTATATTATTACTTATGAGCTTTTATATGACGTCAAAAACTCAAAAATAAATGAGATATTTATACAGAGATTTTCAGTCTAGTAGATCAAGAAAATCTCTCGCAATAAATATATTAAAGGAAATTATAAAGTAAATATAAAAGAAATTTACATAAAAGTAGACACTAATATATATAGTATTAATCTATCGTTACTGAACACAATAACAATGGTATTTTATTAAATCATAGACGTTCTAGGTTGTTTATTTTTACATAACAAGATTAAATTGCAACTTACATTTACATTTCATTGCGCTCAATCTGTTATAAAACTATTCACTGTATAAACAATTTCCAGTAGTCAGCGATTTTAGCCTTTAAAAATCTTTAAAACGCAATAAACAACCACATTAAAATCACAATCAAAATAAGCATAAAAACCCCAAAAAAAAACAAAAAAAACATTGGTTTCAATTTAAATAAATTAAATTTCAAACCTATTGGTTTTTATATATACAATAACCCTATATAATATTATATGAATATTATAGTACAGTTTTTATAAATAATGTCGGGTAATATTTCTTTTATATATTATTAATTTAATTATTATTTATCGTATGTGAGTAATTATAACAATATCAAGTATAACATACTAGAAACAGACAAAACCAACCCAGTACTCCTTTATACAAGATCGACAAACCTGGAACCTTCATGATATATATTAGTAAGTATACTAATTATCTCTTAACTGTAAAATGTGTTGAGTATAACATTAACTTACTTTTAGGGTCTCTTATATAATTCTAAATAGTATTAGGCTATAGCTTATAGAGTGAAATATATAAAGGCCTTTTTTTGTGTACTAATCACTAGTAGGCTAATTGTTAGATATAGGTATACTAGCCTTAATTTACCACTGAGTCAATAAATATAATATTAAGTTTTCAAACACGGCTTTGATGTCATTTCTGGTTACCAGAGCTTTTCCAACCAGATTCGACAAAATTTGGCATCTTTGCAATATACCTTAAAATATTACTACGGTCCACCTAAACATATTTTTAAGGATATAATCCTTATTTGTATAATCTACGGGCTACAGTATATATATAGATATTAATTATTAATCTGTCCTTGTGGGTTTCGAACCTGAGCCCTCTAAATAGTGGATAATTCTCCAGTTAATTAGACATTAGGTATATTAGTAGTAGTATATTATTAACTGATCATTACCACATGGCTATTAATTATTTTTTGTTATAAAATATATTTCCAAAAACTGAGCAACATTGCTATATGCACTGGTGAGATTTCAGGTATAAGCGAATCTTCATATATAAGTACATATGGTAAGAATAGGAATTGTTATTGCCTTTACTATACTATATATAATGTGTATTTGGAGTATAGAGTAATTCACTTTTAATATGCTAACTATCGCTTGATAATAAATTGAAGCTCGCTCTCGATTAGTATTTAGTGAGCTAGTAGTATTAGTGATGCGACGTAGTACCAGTACCGTATATAGTATAGTTAGTACCGATAAATGATATATATTTTAAATCGTCCTTTCTTGGTTTTTATATTAACTGGTAATAAAAAATGATTTTTTGCCCTGGATCAATCACTAGTAAGGTATACTCATTATTATATACACCTATTGATGATGGGAAATATACAAATTAAGGAAAAATTTTAATATAATCATTTGTTCTTTAATAACTTGTTATATATTATTTAGAGTGGACTAATAGTAGTTGTTGGGTATTTTAGATTATTAATCTTTTATTTTAGTAATCACTATCAATAAGTACATATCAATTTTTATATAATAATTACATTTGCAGGAAGGTTCCATGGATGTGTGCAGAGTGCCTAACTGAAGTTCTTAGTACAACTATTATTAATAGAAGTTGTAATTATTGATTATGTAGATTGAATAAAGTGTTTTATTAATTTAACATTATAATTAACTCATAAGTGTATTAAGATATCTAGATGTATATAATATTTATATATTAAATGAAATACTGGACGTTCCGAGTAATGAATAATTAAATATAATTTAATTTATTTCTAACTAGAATGATAATTAAATTATCCTAAGATTTATAGTAATAATTATCAATGAATATCACACTATTTGAATATATATATATATAGCCTATAAACGTGACTATAAGTGAGATGCGCACGTGCAAGTCAGGTGAATAAAAAAGGATATATCCCTTAAAAATTTTAGGTACCTTGAATTGAATAGGCCTATAAATGATAGTTTTAAATTAGCATATAATATATTACCAGCATTTTTATATCTCACTTGAGAAGAAAAAGGTATCAGTATTTTATGATAATATATATTTTTACTGGTAGAATTAGGCTTTATATACTGATAAATTCAGCCCCGGAGTACAAAATAAATAGTGCTGATTATAATCCTAAAATATTTAGGTACCTAAATAAAGTAGTTATTTAATATCAACATATACATATTTTATACAGATAAGTAAGTAATGGTTACAGTTCTCGTTAATAATCTTGTTAATGGATATTATATATATATAGATAAAGTGCTAGCGTGAGTAGTTTTGATTTGGTATATGTTTTTATTATTCACTCGTGTATGATTGAGTAATTATATATGAGTAATTCATACAGGTGTGAAATTAATGATCAGATATAAAATATAATAATAATTATAGTATATAAATTACTAGTGTATTCTATTTTAAAATATAATTAAATTAAGTCAATATTAATAATCGAAAACTGTATACTGTAAATAGACGTCACAGTAAGTATCACGCTGCTGCACAACTATGCAAATTGTAAGTTTACTGAATATTAAACACCAATGAAACGAATAGAGAACATAGTAGCTCCTCCGTAAGAGCACGACGAGATAGGGTAGAATACGTTACTTTGGACTACACATATACCACTATACCATGTTTTTAACTGCTTTAGATATTATAGTATTATTTCAGTCTTTGATCATCTACAGTGAATGGTTTATGTATGGGATTGTTTGATTCTAATCTTCTGCTATTCACGATTTATGCATCACAAGCGAATCTTTTTTGTCTAAGGCGTGTTTTTGTATCAGCCTCGTTACGTTTTTGGCTGGCGCTTAAATATATTGAAATACAGGTTAGCTTATGTTATTAACTCTTGTTAGGTGTTGTTGAAATGTTGGATGCAGATTATGTAGGTTAAGACTCATCTTTGTTATCCTCAGTTAAACGAAAGCTTATAGGATGCCATATCTCTAAGAATCGAGTACTAATGAGTTTATTTAAGAAAGTGTTCAAATTCATAATATATATAGTTACAAGAGTGACGACTGTTAAAGTAAATATATGTTGAAGACGACATCACTCGTTGTGGAAAGAGCAAGGATCTCGAGTAACCAACAAACTATGAAAATGTTTTGGATTTGTTGGTTAAGTGTTTTTTGATGAAGACGTACGACTTACTTAAGTCGTATGAACATTTGCACGTGTCCGAAAAGTGATTCGAGACATGATAGAGAAATGAGTTTTTAGTATGACAGAAAATTTCATGTAACAATAGGATTTTTATAAAAAGAACCATTTGCAACATGCCGGAAATTTTAATTCAACAAAGACTACGTGGGCTGTCACTGGAACGACTGTCTGGGAATGCAGAGAGCAGATATTATTGCGAAGTAAAAATTTTTAAATTTGTAGCAAAAGATCTTTAAACTATAAGCACGCTCGCTGTCGAAATACGGTAGGGTCGTGACACAATGTGATGTGGCTGCTTTGGATAAGAAGGTGTTAAAGTGAGTAGAAGGATGAATCATGGTTGGAGTGTATGTTGTTAAGTAACTCGAGTCGTCTGCAAACCCAAGCGCAGCTTTCAAAGTTTTGCGGAGGAACGCGACTCTGAAAACCAAGTATAAAACTTCGTTCGACGTTCGAAAACCTAGCATCGTCAGAGACTAAGTCAATAATGGTGTAATACCTCGTGCATTATTGTGTTTTTTTCGGACAGTCCGTGGTGATATCTCGTGAGCCGCTAAGGAATATTGTAACACTTTCATGGACAGAACAGTTTATTTCGACGATCTTTCTAAAAAGATATCATGAAAACGGCTTGAAAACACAGTTACAGCGTAACCTAGAACAGAACATATCGCATGACAAGATATAGAGATTTCTTAGAACAGATACCTACTTACGATAAACGCGCCTTCAGGCTAATACTTCATCAACTGCATCTCTCAAGTTGCTAGAATTCTGCAGCGATATAGAGAAAAACAATTCAAACGGTTACATTCCACCGTCACTTCATACGCCAGAATCATAGCTCTCGTGTGTTCGATTTCATATAACATCCTCATCCCTAAAGCTTGCTGAACATAAATCTCTGGAGAGACGATTGGAAAACAAATAACAAAATCCTGTATGCACGTAACTAAACACACTATCAGACGTAAAGGAACTGGTATCGCCGATACTGGTCAATGAACAGTGGGAAGAACACACGTTGGAAACCGGCGCTGGTGTTAGGATCCATCTCGCCCAAGGGTCCATACTCATTGCAGAGGGTTGAGATAAACTATGTTTGAGTGTTTCATGGTAAGTCCATATACTAATTAATACGGGTACAAATCAGGTACATGCCATCTGTACTATTTTGTGGGATCATTATTATATATCAATATGATAGTTCTATCATCTATATATATGAATTCGACTATATATATATATATAGTTATATATATATGAGTAGTTACTATATATGATGTATTATATATAATGATCGCATGAAGTGAACTTTACAATATATATATATAAGAGATAATAGTAGTATTTTTGTAAATATTAGAGTATAAATTAACCATACATATTATTATAATATATATGAACGTTAACTTTAAAAACATCTATAAAACTTGAATATTTGATATATAATATACTTTCTAGTAAGTATATATAATTATATAATAGTAATATCTGACTAGCGTACTATATAGCTGAAGTATAAATTATAACACTTAAAAAATAGTTATAGTATATACCGTCGGGTAATATTATTTTACACTCAATTAATTTATATAAAATATGTTTTATCATTAATAATAAATATAAAAATTGTTATTTTAATAATTGTATATATCCGTCATTCATATTAATCAACTCACTAATAGCAAATTGATCACTATATCAATGTCTTAACTAAATATCGTTAGATATACATTGGCGTGAGTTGTGGTAGCTGGTGGGTGTGGTGTGTGGGTCGATTGTGACAGTGTGTGTGCGTTGCTGCTGTGTTGGTGTGTTATCGCTGGTGTGTGTGTGTTGTTATAATTAATTATAATAAACTAATTAGGTCTAGAATTATAAGGGTAAGTAATATAATAATCATACTCATAGTATATAATAATATATAAATAATATAATAAATAAAATATAATAATAATCTATAAGTAAAAATTAATAATTAAAAATTCAAATAAATTAATAAATGATATATAAAATATATAATTATAAATAATATAAAATAATAAGCAGGTAATATTAATAAATAATAAAAATTTTATAATTAATATTATAGATATATAAATATATACATATCAACAATTGGTTCAGATAAAGAAGTTATTTAAAAATACATAATAAATTGGATTTAAGTAAATATATATTCTAGGTAAGGTGTATAATATAGGTCAGATTAATAAAATAATATGACAAGTATATGTAATATATTATAAAACAGTAAAGCCATATTAAGTCTATAATAAACATGAGTGTTACAAAGGCCAGTAAGAAACATCAGCTAATGATAAATATCACCTAGTATAATACAAACATACGAATATTTAAATGCATAAAAGTAAAAAACTCAAAAATGATAATATACAAATAAGTACTAATATATAACTCATATAATATATCCTTTTGTTTGCTTAATGAGTAAACATACCTGCATTTATTTAGTAGATTACATAGATACTCATGTTATTAACTTTATATATATGACTTTATAGGTATGTACATTAGTTATTATTAAATTAATAGATATTTAATATATATAAGTTATTAGTAATATTATATGAGTATTATTATAAAAGCAGATAATAACACGGTTTATATAAGTAAGTATTAACAACATATGAGTTTAAAAATAGCCAGTAAAAGCATGGAGGGATTTAGTATAATAATAACATATTAATAAAACAACGTAAGTTAATAGCCTGTAGTAACGCAGTTATAAAGTGCTAGTATTATATAAACTAATAATATATGAATAAGCTTATGATAACCCTAAGTATTAATTGTTCAAAATCTGGGGTCGTGTGTCGTTAGTGGCTGGGCATTAAGGTGATTTGTCAATCCATTTTAGTCTTATCCACGTTACTTCGTGTGTGTATGACTCTGTGGATCTGTGTAATTTAACTTTGTCTTGTGAGAAAGGTGTGTGCATACTCAAATAACAGTATTACTTAATTATTGTAAATTATTATATTATGATATAATTATAATTATTTGATATTGATTATTTTTATATACATATCTTATTATATTTATTATTATATCATATTATTATGTGCATATTATATTAATTATAGTGTGTGCATCTTTAGTTATTATTTACAAATATATTTTAGATACGTAATTTACATAATTGTGTTATTAACAGGGTATATAATTATTATAACGATTTTTTAGATAGAGTTGACCGCAATTTAGCATTACTATATGATGTTAATTAACAAGTGGTATACAAAATAATATAAAATGAAGTTAAATACGCTATGTAGTTAAATTAAGCTCAAAGTAAATAAAATAGTAAGGCAATCACTCATCCCTTTTTCGCTAGGTAACACTACCATATATATGATTATATACCCGCATTACCTTATATAGCTTTATAAGGTATATGTACTTATCATTAAATACTCAGATAGATTATATGAGATATTATTTTAGATATCAGTCAAGTAAATAACATAATATGAGAAGTTGAAAGCATGTAGATATATAATATATATAGGTAATCATGAGTTTATACTAATACGAGCAGGTAGTAAAGCGTATAAGCTAAGTAGGATAAGCATATAAATAAGTCGACAATATCATGTATAGTTAATGATACCTTACTTTTAGTTGACTTAAGTATATATAGGTTAAAAGAATACCACGTTTTCTATTAGAATTTGTATTAACTTGATTTTTATACTTAGTTATTTTAAGGGTCTTTAGTTAAATATAATAAAAGTGGTATTATTCTTAGCTTGTATAGTAATCATTAGTGCTTCGCGTCGGTGTAGGTACAAAATTTTCTTTTTGAAAATTTTCAAGAATCATTAAATAATATATAGATATTTATAAAAACAATTATAGAATCATTCCTCGCTGAAAAATCTTAATTGAAAATTATATATACAGTATATAATGATCTCTGGTATATACATAATATTCGGGGGAACACATAATTTTTAAAATAAATTTAATAAATTAAAAATAAGATATATTATTATGTAATAATAATAATAATAATTAAAAAGTTTAAAGAGAAAGATTAATTGATTAAAATAAATATATATATGTTAGTTTAAAATAATAAATACTTAAAATATATGTGTAGTTCTGGATCACAATAGTAGGTCTTAGAGAAGATTTTGTGAAGGAGTGATATCTATGATGAAATGTTTTATTAATACACATGTTAATACTTTTAAAAGTACAATTATTAATGATCTATGAATATGTGATTCGATCCACTAAGATCAAATAACTAACTTACGAAAATGAATATTATGTTAATTTTAATGATACTTATATCGATCACGATTCCCAACTATCGGGCACATTAAGTATAGGCTCTATAAAACTCACTCAGCTCAAGTCTGGTGTGTGTAAGCAACACACAGACGCGCCAGAGGTCGCGCGAGTACGCGGCTCTGGTGACTATAGTGGACCACGGATACAGTGGCTGGAAAGAAATCATGATTGATGGTATAGCGGAGCGTGAGTTCCGACTGCACCTAATTCATTGACGCGCGCATTAGAAGTGCGATCGCAACTAGATTTGTTCCCGGGATGTAGTTCATCGCTTTTATTGAATGGGGAAGCATCAATATTACTGCTCTGTTTCTTGAATGTTAAGGTGAAACGGCTCATGATAAAAGGTTTCAGATATATGCCATCAATGCTGTGTGGCATCATAATCATCAAAGTTGAGGCAATCTAATGCTGAAGGCATCCAATTGCTGAGGCACTCAAAGGTTGAAGGGAAACAAGAGGTATATGTAGGAAACGTAAAATATCAAGTGCTCTCACATGTGTAAGTGTAAGTGCTAATCTGTGTGTGTGTGTGAGTGTTTAAGTGTATTATGTACTAGTTGTAATAAGTTAAGTGTCTTCTGTTTTAGTGTATCGTGGACTGTAATAGAGTAGTCATAGGGTGGTTCATGTTTGGTTAATTGGGTCATTATGTGTACAGTGTGAGATGTAAGTTATATGGGGTAGTGTAAGTGGTTCCTAGAGGAGTTTAAGTGCTTTAAAGTGTTACATTAGTGTGTATAAGTGTTCCATAGTGATGTGTGTTAATAAGTGTCCTAGTGGCATGTTGTGTTATAAGTGACATTCCGTGTGTATAAAGTGCCATTAGTGTAGGTTGTTGGTTGTAGGTGCGAGTGTAAGTGTCTAAGGCGGGTGTGATGTGCTATGTAGCCTCGCAGTGGGTGCGTGTGTGTTGTGCTGTGGTTTGTGTAAGTCCTATATATTATAATATAATTATATATATTCATATAATATATATATATATATTATTATGAATATTATATATATACTGTGTCAATATGTATATATAATATAATATATATTAACTAAATATTAAATTTATATATTTATATACATATATGGGAACTATAATGTTGTTAGAGATAAAGACTAAACACATATTTTGAAGAAATAACATCCTAGCAACTTTTGTAAGTATACCTCCATCGAATGCCTCATTCAACCTTAATAACTACTAGGGTAAATGAAATTTCCCCAATATCTATATGGCTATTCTAAGGTGGAGCTTTGAGGT
>JABUQX010067633.1:42500-47130 GCA_015478945.1 Trachelipus rathkii
TATTATTATTATTGGTTATTATTATTATATACAAATTTAGGAACCAAACCAAGATCGAAAATTAAGTTTAAGGGTTTTTATTTTTTCATTAATATTTTTTAAATAATTTAAAAAAAACAAGCGAAAACTAAAAAAAAAAAATAAAAAAAAAAAAACGAACTAATAAGAATTTTTGAAATTTTATTGAATAGTTTGTTATTTAGTTTTTCACAAATACGTTTACCAAATAAAGTATAAAAAAACAGTTTTATATTCTTTTAAAGTTTTATAATTTGGTAAAAGAATTGTTCAATTTTTTTCTAAAAACTATTTAAATTACTTTTAAGTTAACAACTAACCGCACATTTTGTCGTTGCAAAAAATTTAATATTATAGTATCTTGATTCGTTGTTAAATTTTAAACCATTTCTTCACATATTTTTTGGTTTCCCAGGAACTTTCGAAAAGGTATTTCTTGGTGAGAACTCAATCACAAAAAGATATCCTATAATACTAATATATATATATATATATAATATATGATATGATATGGTTTCATATCTATTTACTATATTGATGCTATATTATATTTAAAAGTTATATAAGTAACTTAATAATTATAGTTATAATAATAATAGTTAGTATAGATATTATTATATATATATTATAATATATAGGTAAATAACTTAATATTATATATTATATATTATATATTATATAATATATATATATATAAGCAATATATATATATTTAAGCTATATATTACATATATATTATTAAATATAGACTATATTATATATATATACTATATAGACTATTAATATATATATATATATTAATAATTATAACTATATATATTATATTACTATATATTATATATAACTATATAATATGTTTCTACTATATACTAAAATAATTAAAGTATATACATGCGTATAGTAGGTTATATAATATAGCTATATATATATTACAAGTCATAATAGTCAATAGTTATCAGTTAATAAATATGATATATATATTAGTTATAGTATCGATATCATATATTAATTATAGTATATAAAATCATACTTAATATAGATTAATTAATTGTTAGCTGAATACTATTATCACTATAATATCGTAGATATAATCAGATTAGGTATATATATTATTATATATATATTATATATAACTGTATATATATTATATAATATATAGATAAATGATTATATACTAAGATATATATATATAATATATATAAATATGAACATATATATTATACTATTATATAAATATTATATATTATATATATATATATATATATATATATATATATATATATATATATATTATATATTATATATATATATATATATAATATATTATAATATATATATATTATTATATATATATATATGATTATATATAATATATCTTATATATATATTATATATAGATAGCCGATAGATAGTAGATATTATATCTATTATATGGGTATGATATTTATTTTATATTTAATAGTATATATATATATCTACATAGTATATATATATACTATCAAATAATATATATATAGTATATATAGTATTTATATATATATGATGTCGATAATTCAGCTATATGTATACTATTTAGTTAGTACATATTATATATATATATATAATATATATAGTAATATAGTATATTAATATATATATATGTAGTATTATTATAATATAATATATATATATGATATATTGTATAATAATATATCATAATAGTTATATAAGTAAATATATAATTAATTTTTGACTTTATTACTTCAGTGGATAGTATATATTATATATATATCCATATCACTAATATATATATGATAACGAGAGAGATCATTATAATCCTTATATAATATTTTAATATATATATATACTAATATATAGTGTTATTATATATATATAATATTATTATATTGGAATTATTAATGGAAGCATTTAACGTAGAATATACTAATATATATTAAATATGCAACTTGGTATACTATTATCAGGTATATGCTATATATATATAGTATATATATATACTCATGATATATAATATTATATATTATAATATCATCAATATATATATATATAATATATATATAATATATCTATGATAAATTATATATATGTATATATAATTATATGTATATAGTAGTATAATATATATAAATAATAATCATAATAATATATTACTATAATAGTTATAATATAGTATATACTATAATAATACGTATAAATATATAATAGTTTAAATTAGAATTATATATAATGATATCTTATTGGAGTTCATGTCTCATAAAATATAAGTATAGTTAACTATATATATATACCTAATAGTTAGTAATCATTATATTTTAAGAATTATATCTATATGATATAGTATTATTATATCTTATATATATTATATATATATATATTAATATATATAATATATATATAATATTATATAGTATTATATATATATTAACATATATAGTATAAATAATATAATAGTAGTGAATAGTGAGTATTATAGCTATATCTATGATATATATAATCATATATTATATAATATATCATATATATGATTATAAATATAATATATATATATATATATATATAATATATATATATACTATAATTTAAATATATTATAGTATTGATATATATATATATCTATATATATATTAGTAGTATATGTATACTATATATATACTAGTATGTATATATATATATATATACATATATATAGCTATAATTATATATTATATACATTATATATAGTATAATATAATTATATATACTATATATATATTATATTATATATATATATATATAATATATTATATATAGTTATATATATATAACATATATTATATATATATAGTATTATTATACTATATATATTATATATATTATAATATATATATATATATATATCACTATATATTATATAATATAATATTTATAATATATATATACATATATATATATATATAATATTATATATATTATATTAAATATATATAGTATATAGTATATAATATATTAGTGATGAATATAATTATATATAGTAATATATATAGGTATATACTATATATAATCTCACATCAATATATATATATATAGTATTCATATACTAATATATGATTAATATTATAATATATATTATATATATATATATATATATATATATATATATATATAATATATATATATATAATTATATATAATATAATATATATATATATATAATATATATATATATAATATTATAGTATATATATTATTAATATATATAATATTTGTTATATATATAAGTATAGATATATTAATATTATATATATAGTATATTATATATCTTATATATATATAATATATATATATATATAGTAGGTATTATATATATTATATATATATATATTATATATTATATATAATAATTATATAATATATAAGTAAGTATATATATAAAGTAATATATATATATAAATTAATATATATAATAATATATATATATATATATATACTACTATAATATAATATATATATTATATACTATATTACTACTTATATAATATTTATATAATATATACTATATATATATATATATATTACGTATATATATAATTATATATATATATATATATATATATCATATATTTATATATAATATATTATATATAATATATATAATATATATATATATGATATATACTATTATATAATATAATATATGATATAATATATATAATACTTATATATATATATATATATATATTATATATAACTTATATATAGTATTAGTATATATATAATATATATAATATACTATATATATATATATATATATATATATAATATATATATATATATAATATATATATATACTTATTATATATATATATATATATTATATATATATATATATTATATTATATATATATATCATATATAATATATAATTAATATTAATATATATATATATATATATATATATATATATATATATATATTTATATTTAACATATAGTTATAACATATAGTGCTATTAAGGGTATTATATATTATATATGTATTCTTAGTAATATATATAATATATATATAATTATAATATTACGTTATATTATATATATATATATATATAAATAATATATAATATATTATATATATATAATATATATAATATTAATTACTATATAGTATATATATATATATATTATTATATAGTATATATATATTATTATCTATATATATATATATATATATATATAAGTTAATATATATATTTATATAATATATATTATATAATAAAATTATATAATATTTATATTTATAATATATATATATATTATATTATTAATATATATTATCATAATATATATATATATTTTAATATAATATTATATATATATATTAATAATATTAGTAATTTATATATATATATATATAATATATTATAATATATATTATGATAATTATATTATATATATTGCAATATATATATATATATATATATATAATATATTAATATATATATATATTAATATTAGATATAATGTATTTATATATTATATATATATACATATTATATATATATATTTATATATATTTTATATATATATATATATATTTATAATGATATATTATATAATTTTATATATATATATATTAT
>JABUQX010067634.1:0-12500 GCA_015478945.1 Trachelipus rathkii
AGAGAGACATTTTGGTGCACTTTTTTTTTGCAAAAATTTGTATATGAATAATGTCCTTTTTTAGGACAAATAAGGAAATTTAAATTGTAGATATATACATAAAAATATATATAAAATATATTTTTGAAGATAACATATAACAAATATATTCTCTTTGTAAGATCATCAAGTACTATAGCATTTTACTAATAGACAAGCTAGTTTTTTATCTTAATAAGAAGGCTAACTAAAGATTGTATTGAATCACTAGCGATCATAAAAATGTATTTGATGCTATACCAAATTTATTGATTGCGAATTTAAAAAGAGTTGGATTATTAATAACACTCAAAGCGCAACAATAAGCTAAGAAAACATTGGAGATAAGACTCAAAATTAGAGACACGAGAACAAATATCGAAGCTCACATAAACAAAACTTCCTTCCGCCGTTGACTGAAAATTGAGGAAATACAATCGGTAAGCAAGAACAAGGAGGTGCTATCAGAGCCTTCAAACTCCCGAGTTTCGGTTAAGAAAAAGAATAACTCACTCTCTCTCTCTCTCTCTCTCTCTATATGTATTACGTAGTAATCTATATAGTATATATATTATCAAAGCCTAAATTACATACGACAATTTTATAAATTAATATATTCTGTGATATATATATATATTATATAAATTTAATATATAATATATATATTATATATAAGTTTATATATATATACCTACATAACTAAAGATATAGAATGTATGTTTTCTCTTGTTTTATATATATAAATCACATAATTTGATTGACTTTCGTAATTACATATATGTTTTCAGAGTGAAAAAAAGTTTTTATTCTCTGTCCCACCTAAATGATTATTTGCGATTTTTTTTTCAAAGAAACAAACTTGTTAATTTTTAACTTTTTCCTAAAAATGTTTTTTTTTTTTTTTTTTTCAATCACTCTAATTAATTCAATCTTTTTTTTGGAAATTGAGAATACTCATTTACGGCTCTTAATAAGCTTCAAAATGTTCACGTTTATTTTATCTTGGGTTTTTCTTTTATAGTCTTTTTCTTGCCTTTACATTTTCTTAAACAATTTCAATCATACATCTTCTATCACTCTATTAACTCACTGGTAAAAAACTCATATATTATTTGGATATTCTGATACGTACAATCAAACATACTATTTTATCATATATACTTCTATAAAACAGCTATTATATATACTATATATATATATATATATTATATATATAATATAATATATATATAATATATATATATATATTATATATATTATAGTATATATAATATATAATAATATATACTATATATATTATATATATATATATAAATATTTATATATATATATATATATATATATATATAATATTATAGTAATATATATATATATAATTATATATATATATATATATATATATTATATAAATATATACTATTATATATATATATATATACTTAAGTAATAATCCTAAAATAATAGAAATATTTAAAATATATATATAATATACTAGTCAAATATCAGCATACTAATGGTCAGTCAGCAAGGTCGAAATTTACCTTTTTGGTAACATTTTTGATATATAGGCTGATTACGGTTTTTATCTCAGCTTTGAAATGTGAAGGGAATAATTACTTCCGATAAAATTTCTACTCTACATAGAGAAATTAAATCACCTACGACGTTTGTCTGAATCTCTAAAGCCTAACTTCAATTATCTTTTATTCACCCATCTTATTGAATGCAAATATGTTTAACCAAGAATGAGAATGCTGTAGTCATGATTGAATACTTATAATAATATATATATATATATATATATATACTTAAAACTATCTAATAATAATAATAATTAGATAAAATAATTTAATAAGATAGTATATATATAGTTATTATACTAATATAAAAAATTTATTAATATCTATATAAATAATAATACTTATCTACTATTTATGTATATCTTGAGCAATTATATATATATATATATATAATCTTCGAATTAATTCTTGAGGAGACAGTAATATCTAGGCCATAATTTTGGATTTACACGATTGATATAAAATATTCATTTGTAAGATTTGATTTATTTATTTTTTTTATATATTTTTTTTTTACAAAATTCTGCCTTGGTAAAACACTTCTGAGCTTAAACTATTTTCCGATCGACCTTACGACGTTAAGCCTCTACAGTCCCGTTGCAAGTTCTACAGTGTCACGACAGTGTATGTTTCATATTTTCATCGGGTTGCTGAGTTTACAGAACCTCGCTTCTATTTTACAATAGAAAGTGAAGACAGTTTTTTGATTCCTCACTGAGAATGTTGAGTTTGTCGAGGTAAGTGGCAGAGGCTGAGAGTGAGGCTGAGCACACAGTCTCATCCATGTAGAGCCTCAAGACCACTGATCAATACCACGATAGGACTTATATTGTTAAATTTAAGTTCAAGGATGGGATGAAGAACCAATCTATATAGCTCTTCTTGTCCGTCTCACGTCAAAATAATATGGCTTTGCCAGAAAGCACTTTATGATAATATATCTATTAGTATATATATAAATCAGAATATAAATACCTAAAATATATAAATAAAATTTATATAATAAAAATATATATTAATACATTAATAAATATAAAAAAATATATACCTAATAAATATATATAATTACTAATAACTGATTGCTGTTCACTATGAGGGCGTAGATAAAAACTATATTAATAATAATAATATACATTATTTACTTATATCTAGTAAATTTCAATATTATTGATTGGGAGACTAATATTATCGCAATTCTCTCTAAGTTTTCATTCATTTTACTCTTAAAGTGCTAAGAAACAAATTTAGTGAATTCCCTTACTACAATAACTCAACTAAATAACCTATATTTAAGGCGCTTCTCAAACTGAAAGCCTTGTTTCGAAATTAGTGTTATTACTACCAAACAAGTTAGGTACAAGACAATTTCAATTATATATTAGGTATATCAGAATAAGCTTCTTCATAGATCATATCTCAACAAAATGTAATGATATGCCAAACAACCCCAGATGTTCTAAACTGAGAACGGTTTGTCCCTTCATAAACACAAGTATTGCTATGCACACATTTTCGCAAGGACAGGAAAAAGAGTTGCGTTAACAGGGCACAATTGTGCCGTAACAAAATTGTCTCCACTTTACATTAATCTGTGTTAGTCTATAGGTTTAAGTATTCCGCACTTATTAGAGGAATTTGATGTCCATATTTTGTTTGCACTCAAAGCAATAAGAATAAACGATATACTGTTATTTCGATAAGCTTAAAAGGAACACTAACAGCTCGTGAACCTGAACTCTATTAGCTGATAAGACTCTAAATAACTCATTGAGAGACACACGTATTTGATTAGACTTACAAATGCAAGACTCGTATAAAAGGACGTCTAATTACGGTCACACATAATCAAACCCGTCAGGTTCAGCATCTATATTTGGATATTTTGACAAAATGGAATCCGCTCTTTGTTAAATAGTTTAGGCTTCAACAAAATAGTTTCTCTAGAAACGCAATTTTCTGACGAAAATTTTCCTAAATCTCTCTACCCAGCTAATGGTATAAAGCAAAATACACTATATATTATATTGTAGCCTGAAAAACAGCCGATTCGTAGGTAAGATTCTAGAATTATTTTTACGAATTTAAGCAGTTTTTTTAATGAACTTACAGCTAGTAGTGTAAACTCTGAATGGATAAAAAAAATGGAAAAACATAAAAATTAAAGAATGAAATAGCAAAGCTATGGTAAATATAAAGCAAAAGCTTGAAGAGATTTCTCCCAGATGCAACTCTCACGCCACAGCGACATATTAACTCTACCTTGGTTTCACCCGTGCACAACGAGCAACCATTAAAAAATCATGCAAGGCAAAAACCTTGCTGAGATCAACCATGCCCGAAAAACTGCTTCAGTGGCTATACTTGCGAGTATACATAGAAAATGGTGCTCCCGAAGAATAGTATTAAAAGTTTTTACTGAAATGATTACACAAAAGTGATTTTTTCGTCATATATATCTAATATATTAATCAATCTCCAAAATATAATAATGTATATTATATAATATATATATATACTCAGTTATATATATATATATATATATACTCACTCACAGTACCCTCACTCATACCTATCATATTTCTACTTATATATTACTGATATTCTAACATAGTATAATCATACACCTATATATATATATATATAAATAATTTAGAATATATATATATTACGAATCATATATTATTTATAGCAATGCCTTAGTAATAGAGGTGGTGGAAAATTACTTGAGAGTTAGCATATATATTATATATCACAAATATATTACTAAAAACTATATACTTATAAACATACTATAATAGTAATCAAAACCTAACATAATAACTATAAATATATTATAATAATTAATATATATAATAAATTAATATATATAAAGATATATATATATATATAGATATAATATATATATATATATAATTATATCTATATATATAATATTATTATATAATATAATATTTTATAATATATATATATATAATATATTATATATATATAATTAATTAATTATTATATATATATAATATAATTATATTTAATATATATATATATATATTATATTAAGAGAATGTTTCTTCGCTCATTAAAATAACTTCAAGTTTGAGGAATAAAAAGTTTTTAAATTGAATTTATGGGTTTAGTGAAGCGATGACGTCACAACTCGTCATGAATGAACTTCCTCCGAATTTAATTAACGATACGAGAAAGCTCGTCGAGTTTTCTTCAATTTAATTAAAGTTTGATGCACTTCGTGAGAGGGATTTTGATGGAGTTTTAAGAACATCGTTCTTGGCAGTGGGTTAGTCTCCTTTAAAAGGGGGTATGGTGTGAAATTGAGAGATCCTAAACATCAAGGAGTGGAACAAGCTATGCCTTTATTGCCAAATAGGGCACTGGGTTATTTACTGAAATGGCACACAGCTATTTTTCCAAACCAATTAAACCAATTATTTTTATGATTATTTTTATTTCATAATAAATGTGTTCAACTTTTTGAGTTTTTTTTTCTATATTTCTTCTAAATTTCAGGTAACGTAGTTGCTACATCCTTTATATGGTGCATCCCTTAATCCTTTATATGTTGAAGCTCGTCAAACATAAAACCATTAATTTCTATAGTGTGTAAGATACTATTCACAGCCATACTTTATTTTGTTTGAATTAATCTTTAGTATATATATATATAATATATATATATATATATATATATATATATATATATATATATATATATATATATATATATATATATAAATATAAATAATATATATATATATATATTTTTTTTATTTATAATATATTATATTATAGGTAATATGAATTCCTAAAACTCTTTAAGCTCTGTATGTTTTCTTTGATTCTAAAAATAAAGTTTAACTTTTCACACTTCTGTTATTTATTTTTAACATTTTAAAACATTTATCTATATATAACATTTTAAAGTAGCATTTGTAATATTTTAATACTGTAAATGTTTGAAATGCATTCAATATCACCACCCCTTTCTGCATTAGTAAATATGAGGAAAGGTAAAAGCATCATTTTCACAAAAAAAAAAAAAAAAAAAAAAAAAAAAAATAGTATTTCAATTTTTCTAAAAATATTTTTAAACATTTCGAATTATTAGCAAGAGTATTACGAGAAAAATGATTAATAAATATTTTTTTTTCAAGGAACAAATAACTACAGGCATTAGAGAAAAAAAAACTAATATAAAAAATATTTTTAATAAATCTTTTGAATATGATTGAGAACTCTCGATCAAGAAATGATGCAAGGAACAAAAGAATAAATATATCGTCAAAGTCAATCAAAGATTTATTTCCTTTGAAAATTGTAATAAAAAGAAATCTTTGTAAAAAAAATTGCAATTTTCATTTAAATTATTGAGCTGGAAAATAAAAATGTAGAAAAGATCTTTAATATTTTTATAAAGAGAAATTTGAAGCAATAAATTTTTTAAAAATTTTTTTATATATATATATATATATATATATATATATATATATATATATATATATATATATATATATATATATATATAAATATATATATATAATATATATATATATATATATATATATATATATATATATATTATATAATATTAATATATAATATATGAGAGAGAGAGGAGAGAGAAGAGAGAGAGAGAGAGATAGGAGAAAAGGAGATATTGAGTAGCTCCTTTTTCCCCCCAAAAGGCCCCATAATGGAAGAATCACATACCATCTATGAGGTAAATTGGATGTTGGTACCCCATCAAACGATGATACTCCAGGTGCCCAAAGGGTTCTGCTCCCTCTTGCGCTCATCTCAACATTGTTCTTACACGGAGTTAGATTCCTCGTATAAATCTTTCTGGACTCTTGTCAAAAACATGTTTTGAAATATATTATATATATATATATAATAATAATAAATAATGAGTATTAATATAATGATCAAAATTAACATTAATATATTATATATATAATATTATATATAATTATATATATATATATATATATAAATATAATATTATATATATATATATATATATAATGTAATTTGAATTATATTGATTGGGAAAATATTTGTGCAATTCTCTTTCTAAATATTTCGTCCTCATTTTCTCTCTAAAAGTGCTATGTCTAAGGTGTCTATGTCTTTGCTTGTGATTAAAATTTGAATCGGGTGCATGGGCTCCCTGAGTTATGAACGTTATGGAAGGGGGTGGCCCGGATGGCATTAATCACCGAGTTTTGAAGGGAATGTTTTAAACGTGGCTGACTCCAGCTCATTCAACTATACTCTCTATGTCTCAATACTAGCCTTCCCCTCAGTGTTGGAAGCACGCACATGTCCAACCTATTACCGAAAAAAGGAAGCCGCTCTGATTATTCTAACTTATCGCCTAATAGCTCTCACTTGTATTCTATCTAAGATTTTTGAAACGCACTTCTCAACTCTCACTTTCTTAGACAATGCTGGAAATCTCATTCTCTTCTTTCCGATCGCCAGTACGGCTTTCGGCGTTTGAAGTTCTTCTGGCGATAAACTTTCCTATTTAACCGATTTATGGATTTTTCCCGCTCTTAGGAACTACCGGGGAGACTTGCGTTGTGGCGATTGACATATCCTCCAAAGCATTTGCCCGGGTATGGCACGCGTCACTGTTCTTTCTCCAAGCTCCCTTTCTTTGGGTTTTCCTTCCATCTCTTTGCTTACTTATGTCTTAGCTTTTTTTACAAGTCGCTCAATATTCGGCTGGTAGTTGAATGGAGCGATTTCTTTCTTTTTTTCATGTCCATAGTGGTGCTTCCTCAGGGTTCGGTCTTATCTCCTACTTTAATTCTGCACTTTTCAATAATGATCTTCTTACCTGTAGCACTTAATCTAACTCTATCCACTCATATGTCGATGACTCGACCTTCATTCTTTAACTCATTTCAATTCTGCTCCCTTCTTTTACTTCTAGAAATTTGCCTCTCCGTCTTAACTTATATCCGATTCTATTCTCGATGGATCTGGATAGAATTTCCAGGTAGGGTCGTCTCAACCTGTGAACATTCAATTCTTAAAAAACTCAACTTCAACAAATCTCACTCTCTAAGACACCTTTTTAACTTTCCTATCTCTTTCGACGGTTCTCCTCGTCTCTCCTGTTGACAATATATTAAAGTTAAATTACTTAAATAAACAAAAAAAATGTCTTGGAAACCTCACATCACCAGGTTGCTGGGCGGCCTCAAAAAGAAACTGCGGAGTTATGTTTAGAACAGGAGACTTTTTTTATCCTCTTCTCAGCTATCATCCAGCTATACCAGGGTCCTCATCCGCCCTTGTATATAAGTACTGTTCTCATATCTGGGGGGGGGGGTGTTCTTGTTTCACCCGGCTTTTGGACAGGGTCGGAGTCAAAAAGCCAAAAGGCTTAAAAACATACTATTTACTTTCAGTTTCACTTGACCCTCTATCTTTTGCGGCGCGATGTTGGTAACTATTATCTCTTTATCTAATAGGGTAACCAAAGCAGCGGCAGGTGTTCTGATTGGGAACTTCCACTCACGTACCAGCACCACCAACCTTTTCACGACGCCCCTCGTAGCATCAAAGGGTTGTGGCTGTGTCTGCGCAGAGTTTTGTGTAAGATATTGTAAACTCCAGGCTAGTTCGCTGTAGTGCTTCCTTCTTTCTGCCACATCTGTTCTGTGAAATTCTTCTTCCATCTTCTGTGTTTCCTGCTGAATTTATCTCCCTTTAACTTTAAAGCCTGCGTCTATACTCATCTGCGTAATTTGCAGCTAGCGGATGAAATTTTGGTGTGCAACACCCCTTCCCTGAATAGGTGAGTGGTGGTGACAACTGTAAAATAAATATATATATATATATATAATATATATATATATATATATATATATATATATATATATATATATCTATTACTATATATATATATATATATTATAATATAATATATATATAATATATATATATATATATTATATAATCTAACTTGACATCTAAGTGTCAAAATCTAACGATTTTAGGGAAATATTCAGAGTCATAGTCGGTCCCTTTATAACTTGAATTTCGACTGCTGAACCCCATAAAATGGCTTCGACAATGGCCCGCGAAATTAATAAGGTTTTCACATTTAAGCGTTAAAAATGTACACTGACACATACACTATTTTTAACACAAACCTTCTAAATATATCCTATATACTAAAATGCTATTTAAAATAATCTAATATAATATATAATAATATATATATATATATTATTATATATATTATGCATACATAGCATTATATATATACTATTATTATTAATATATATACATATATATATATTTTATATGTATATATATACAATACCATATTATATATATATATATATATAATAATATCTATATTATATATTTATATATATATATGTCAGCGGCGACTCCAGTAACTTTTTTAAACTAATCGGCTCTTCATCTCTCTACTCCCTCTCTCTCTCTCTCTATATATTATAATAGTATATATATATATTATATATATATATATATATATTCTATATATAATATATAATATATATAATATATAATATATATATACACTCGTTTAAAATAAACATTAAAGTTGTCTCACCCTTATTTAGATAACATTAAAGATACTGTAGTTCTTGCCTGTGGCAATATCGGGAAAAATGTAACTAAGAGATGCCAAAGCAACAATATAAACAATATTTTTCTCTAAAGTTTCACGCAACACAACTAAGAATATATATAATAGAATATATAACTTATACCACAATTTCCCGTTATTTATTTCATTAGAGCAACGAAGAAGTCCACTTTTTAATTGATTGAAAAATAGCGTTATTTAATCTCGACGATTTTGCACTTTTGTTACTAATTTGTATTTGCAATAATATCCTTTATATTTATTACAATTTCATTCATTTTGACCAGTTTTCGCAAAAAAAAAAAGCAATTTTATCGTAACATATGAAATTTATAAAAGATTCGCTGTTTCAATAATGTTGACTATTTCAGTTCTAAATTCCCGAGCCTGCCCGGATGTTTAGGCATCGCCTCTGATATATATATATATATATATATATAATATATATATAGTATATTACTATAATATAATAATATATATATATATATATATATATATATATATATATATATATTATATATATATATATATATATATATATATATATATTAATATAATTATATATATTAATATAATACACTCATATATATATATATTATAATATATATATATTACACAAGATGAATAAAAAATAAAAATAAATGGTATTTGTTTCTTTATGCTTAACGAAAAATAAAAGGTTCAAAATTAAACTCAGTTTTTGGCTTCCCAATATAATAATATATAAAATTTACAAAGAAATTTGGTGTAATGGTATCTAAGCCTCTCGTAAGCTCCGAGGATAGCGCTTCTTTGACCTATAATATGGTCAGGAAGGAGCATGGTTCGTATTACTGCATATTCCTATAGCAAAATTCAAATAAATTTCATTATTCGAAATTTATCTGATCGAAAAACGCAAATAATATTTAACGGTAAAAACAATAAAATAAATATTACATCAAATATATTAATAATTAGGAGATAGAGGAAGGTGATGCGACGTCAATATCATTTAAGATTTCGTAAGTATATATGTTGTCTGTCTTCCTGTTTATTGTGTTTCTGGTCCCGGGCACGCCGCATGACCTTACTCAAAAACAAACAATCAACAAAAACAAGTATCACGCACACCATGTACCTAATTAAGTAATACAGTACGACCACGTACAATGTTAAAGCGTAAACGAAATAACAAACAAATTTACTAAGTATTACCCCTAAATAATAAAGGAGCTAAAGGAATATAGGACCGTTAAACGAGCACGCGGCCCGCCTCCTTCAAATTTAAATGTTGAAGCAATTATATCTACTATCTACCAATCTAGGAAAGAAGAAGAATATTAATATATATATATATATATATATATATATATATTATATAAAAATATAATATATATATATAATATATATATTATTATTATATATGATATATATATGAAATTGAAATCTTAAACCATAAAGGAAGTAAAACCAGAAATGAGAGGCGAGTAACAAAGGAAAGGCCAGAAGGTCGAAGTGAGGTAAAGAATGAGGAAGTAGAGAGAAGGAGGTACAGAATGAGGAAAGTAGGAGAGAGTAGGTAAGAATGAGGAAGTAAGGATGAGAGGAGGCGAAGACTGTAGGAAAGTAGGAGAGAGGAGGTAGGAAAGTTAGAGCAATAAAAAAGAAATACGAGTCCCTTTAAAACTAGGCTTGGACGTACCTGTCCTAAATGGCAGAATATTAATGATATTAGAAAAAGGAAATGTAGTTCTGAGAGAAGAGACTTTTTAAGAGGAGGGAGAGGGAACATGAATGGTGTTTGGTGTGAACGAGCGCTCAAGGGAGGAGGATGGGTCATAACAGATGAAGCCTTTTAACTGTATGGTCATGAAGAATAGGGAATAAAAACATAAAAAATAAGTGATTAGAGCCTTTTTCTGGGTTATATGCTTTTAAATTTGTAAATTGAGACCTAGGAGATTGAGTGGTTCTGAAAACCATTCAGAATTTCATTGGGATTAAATTTATAAATAACTAGCCAATAAAAATTTTATTTATTAAAGCTCCACTTTCACTTTGTTTTTAACTTTTATTATCTATTTTTTCCACAGAAACTAATGGTTTTTAATTATACATATATTCTTCATGTGAGTAAATATAATATCAAAATATTTTTTGAATGTTGTACTACATATTAAGATATGAAAGTAAGGAGCATACATTTGTGTTTTTATCAGTGATATTTTTAATTTAATAAAATTACTTAGATAGTAACCTTTTTAAGGATTTTGCACACATTTTTATATATATATATATATTATATAATAATATATATATATATATAATATATATATATATTTAACATAAAGTTATATAACATGTGTTTAAAAATTAATATATAAACAGAAGTTGTTCTTTTTTAGATTATATATATATATATATATATATTTATATATATATACTTAAGAGGGTTTAAAATAATTCCTTGTCTCAGTTGTTACTAAATAGCACTAAAATCTGTAAAATGCCCTAAGAAATGCTTTTGACTGTTGTTTTATGTCATGCAACGATAACACGATAAAATTTGCTTCCATTTTTCCAGTGTTTAAAAACCTTTCATGAGTTTTGAAGTTTTCCCACCCTGGATGGATTAAAGCTCAATAAGAGATGACTTCGTTAAAGGATAATTTCTTTAAAAAACCTCATAAAGGGTTTGAGTTGGGGAAATTTATCCGTTAAACTGCGATAGGATTTATTTATTACTCTTCATATATTTATTATTTTATTTTTTATATATGATACTGCTGTATAATTTAATTTGGTTATTAATGGAAGAAGGAGTTGCTAAGAAGATATATTGAAGAAAAGTGTATATATATATATATATATATATATATATATATATATTATATATAATATATAATATATTATTAATATATATATTATTATATATAATATATTTAGACTAGGTGTGATATGTGGTGTGGTGTGTGTGTTGAGAGAGAGAGAGAGAGAAGAGAGAGAGGAGAGAGAGAGAGAATGAGAGAGAAGAGAGAGAGAGAGAAGAGAGAGAATGAGAATTAAAATGAGGAAATGAAGAACATAAGAAGTCCGTTACCTAAACATAAAGACTGATTTATTTGTTTAAAACTTGAATTATTGCTTTTAAGGAAACTTTAAAGAAAGAATAATTGCCATAATTGCTTTACAAACCGCATGATGTGTAACCCATTTTTTATCTTTTAGCAATAACTTAATTTCCTATTTTCTTTTACCTCGAAGGTACGAAA
>JABUQX010067634.1:17500-22500 GCA_015478945.1 Trachelipus rathkii
ATCTAAGTTGCCAGATTGTTTAAAAAATCAAAAAAAAATCTTAATTTTCTCTGAAATGCAAATAGATCAGTTTGTAAATATCGATGTCAGGGTAACAAAAGCAAAGTTTGAAGGGAATAATATTATTTTCCTTTGCTTTCTACACAGATTCAATTAGGAAATAAGGATTTCAAAGCAATGAAAAAAAAATCTTTTTTTGTTACATTGTGATTGCACGTTGCGTTGATACAATACGTATTAAACGTATTTGGCGTTAAAATGAATATAAAGTGGCACGAAAAAATGTTCGGAACAAGAATTTGCTTTCTGAAATTAACGTGAAGAAAATTTGCTTTGACGGAAAAGCAATCTACACAGTCAAATTTGTCTCATAACTTAAAAACGAGAGAAATAGTAATAAAATTATGTATTATATGTATTTAAACATTGCTTTGCGATATTGTTCTGCCTTTTCACTCTTCTGCTCTTTTATTCATTTCCAATTCTTTGAACTGTAATAAAAAGATGTCTGAGAAGAGTAATCTTATTATACAGTTGGGGACTTTTAAAAGCTCTCTCAATCTGTAGTGGTTTCCGAATTTTTTTTATAAAATGTTTTACTTTGTATAATTTTCATTAAATAACAATACTTAGTGTTATAATAATACTAAACAATAATTCTTAAAGTCGAATAACCACTTGCAAAATGGAAAAGATCGATACTTTAAATTTTCCCTTGAAAAAATGAATTGGTAACCGCTACCGTGGCTCAATCGGTAGAGCGACAGAGTTGCATGGCAGAAATCCTAGGTAGAAATTACCTAGAGAAGTTTCCCTCCTAGAATAGGGCTATGCCCGTGAGGTGTGAACTTTAATATATATATATATATATATATATAATATTATATATATGATATATATTTATATATATATATATATATATATATATATAAATTAATATAATATATATATATATATATATATTGAGGGCAGAGTAGTGCGCATACTCCCTTTTGGATTATGGTATGTATGGCCTCCCATGACATTCCAGTGCTTAATGGTTCGCCTTTCTCTTCTGCGTTAATATCCACACTCATCCTCCAGACAACATCTTACAGACAGACATCAACCTTTACCCACATATCATATACATATACTTAACTCCAACAGACAACATCTTACAAACATCCCTATCCCTTATATTCCTAAGGTATCGAAATGTGTGGGGGAGAAAAGTAATTGCCCATCGTTCATGTCCTGCGTGTCGAGAAAGGCGACTAATGGCGGGGTAGTTGGGTTGGCTGCCCACTTCCACTCATCTTTTGCCAGGAATGCTAATGCATGCCTCGGAGAAGGTCGTGATGGCAGTAAAAGGATTCTATCTTTCGGCAAAAATGTATGAGCGTATGAGCAAATGGAATGTTCAGAGTGAATAAAGTGTTGAGGAAAAGAGGACGAGAGGGTGATGATGTATTTAGAAAGGGCAAATTTAATTTGCTCGCTGTGACTGAAGCAAATATGAAAGGAAACGGTGAAAATGAGTATTGTGGTGTGAAATGTGTATGTGCTGGTATGGAAAGGAATTAGAGGGGAAGAGGAGTTGCAATTCTAATGAGCGACTTGTGGTACAGAGCTATGGTAGATTTTTTTTGTGTGAGTACTAGAATTCTAATGCTAAAAATTTAAGTTTGAAAGGTCAGGTATTGTGGGTGTCATTGTTAACCTATGGTCGCATATGAAGGGTGATGTTGAAGAGAGTGCGATTTTCTGGGATAATCTGAATGACGTTTTGGATGGGTGGGTAGGAGCTTCAGATTGATTGTGTTGTGTGACCTGAATGGTTGGATAGGTGATCAAAAGAGGGATGGTATTACAGGTGGCTTTGGGGTGTCGGGAGAAAATGAGCATAGTAGGAAGGTGATTGATTTCTGTGAAGAGAGAGGTATGTGCGTGAGTAATACTTTCTTTAAACACAAGAGTATTCATTTAGTAATTACTAAAGAGTTTGGCGTAGGTAGAAGATGGTATCGTGAGTGAAATAGGAAGATTGAGTTTTGTGTTGGTGAAGAAGGAGGATGTGAAGTTGTGTTGGATGGTAAATCAGTTGATGGGGGTTTAGGAATCGGGACTTACGATCTTAATGTTGTGTTACTTTAAAATTAAGTTAGTGGGGAGGCTTGAATGGAGAGGAGGTGATTCGGCAAATAAAGTGGGGGTAGAATTAACGAGTGAGAAAGTTAAGTGAACAAGGTAAATAAGGATAAGTATTTAAGCGCGCTTGCAAGTAAATCATTGAATGTAAACAAGGTGAAAACTGAACAAATCTGAAAAGCAAATGAAGAGCGGCTGTTAGTAGTGCAAAAGAAGTATGTGAATGTGCTAAAGTAGGAAGTAAGAAATGTTAACACTAGCATGTGGAATGAAGGGTGATGCAAGCGGTTAAAAGTAAAAACAAAAAAAGGGTGGTTGAATGTACTATCTAATGAATGAGGTAATGTTAAAATAAGATGTTGTAAATTATGTAATATCTTTTTTTTTTTTTTTTTTTTTTTTTTTTTTTTTTTTTTTTTTTTTTTTTTTTTTAGGTAATGCTAAAAGATGCATACGTTGGAGGAAAAAAGAGGTTAAATGAACAGTTTTGAAGGAAGGATGATATGGGAACTTTTCAAAGGTAATAGGAAGCTTTCTGTGAAGGAAGCGTGAAAGGTAAGAAATGAGAATGATGGTGGGATTCTACTTAGAATAAAATAGGGATGGTTTTTTCGTAACTAATGAAGTGGATTTGAGAAGGAGTGTGGAGGGAGCAATTCGAAAATCTGCATAACATATTGGCAGTAAATGAAGAGGTGATAGTGGAATGTGTGTGGTTTGATGGTGCAAGAAGAAGGAATAGGTATTTGAGGATGAGGTCATTAGTAAGCAAGGGGAGGTAATCGGGTAGAGTGAGAAAGTTGAAGAATGGTAATATCTGCAATGAATAAATGACAATGACGGGTGAATGATAGAGACAACGGAGGCGAGAGTGGTGATTGATGGGATTTGAGAGTTGTTTATCAAGTGTTTATGGAGGGTATAGTTCAGAGAGAAGATTAGAGAGATAAATATTAGTACCTCTATATAAGGGTAAGGGGGGATAAAGGTAACTGTAGACATTAATAGGGGAATTAGTTGTACTGAAGTGTTGTTAGAGATGTATATATGCTGGATTTGGCCGAAAGATTGCGCGAGTGACTGTAAGGACTGATTGGTGAAGAACTAAGGTGCGTTTAGAAAGTGGTAGAGGATTGTGGATCAAATCTTTACATTGAAACAAAAGATTGAGAAAAATGAGTAGAGAAGAAGAATAAATTGTCATTAGGTTTTATGGATTTGCAACAGACGACTGAACAGATGAATATGGAACGCTCTATGGCAGTATTAGTGTATATTATTGGTGTTTTGTGGTAGGTCTGTCTTGAATCGTAATCAATTAAGTCAGTGTGACGATGAGTGAAGTCGTGTATATAGAATAAGTGGAGTCGAAGTGATTGTGTTAATATAATGAGGGCGAGTGGAGGCAGGGGATGTGTATATTCCCTTAGGTTATTTAATTTGTATACGGATTGGGGTTATGAAAGAAAAGAGTGTGGTCTGGGCAGGTGGTATGGTAATGTTAGAATGTAAATTGATGGAGACGAGGATAGGGTGCCTACCATATATCGGATGATTTGGCTCGGTGTTTGCGTATCTGCTATAGAGATTTTTGAAATGATTTGGTTAGATAGATTGGCAGGGTATGTAATAAGGAGGTTGAATTAAACGTAGATAAGAGTTAAGGTTATAGTTGTGAGTGAATACAACAGTCCTCGGTGTGAAATTCTGTTAGATGGCGAGCAGCCGGAGGAAAAAGTGTCTGAGTTAAATATTTAGGATATTGTTGGGAGAAAAGGAACGAGTGAATGCAGAGTGTATTAGGAGTAGGAAAGTATAAGTCCTGTGGTTGAATGTAGAAGGGACAAGTCGTGAAGTGCGCTAAAAGGTCTTACATGAAGGGGAATGTTGTTTTGACCTGTTTAATTTATAATGAGAGTTGTGTGGTTGAAGAAAGTTTAAATGAGAGAATAAATGAAAGTACACTTTGATGGTTTGGTCATATGTAAAGGATGGATTATAGTCGGTTGGTTAAGTCCGGATGTTATAGTGGTGAGTGTGCTGGGAACCGACCGGCTAGGAGACCGAAAAAAAGCGGATTGAGTCAGTAAAGGATGCCTGGAGGAGAGAAAATGTAAGTTTGGCAGAGCCGAGAAGAAAGGTGCATAATAGAGGATGAATTGGCGGGGTTTTGTGAGTGGGGTGTGGTGTGGCGCACCTGGGCCAAGGGATGAACCCTAGATTGACGAAGAGCCATACGGTAGGGGTTTTTTTTTTTTTTATTTTCCTCGGTAAGTGAAGCTCTAGGTGGATTTTCTGACTGGCGACTAGTTCTCACTCATAAGAGTATAAGAGGGCGGTACGGCTGGCTTCTTTTTGATAGCGCCATATTCTCCTATTACTTTTCTGCTTCCAGTGCCATGCTACGCACCTACCGCAGTCTTGTGGAGAAGGTGGGTGATGGATGATGTATGAATAGAAATATATTATATTATATATATATATATATGTAATAATACAGATATAGATATTATATATATATTATTATATATATTATATCATATATTATAATATATATATTATTTCTTAGATAGATTCGAGTTATAACCAAGTGATTTTTAACTTACTTCATAATTCTATGTCAGCATTTATCAACTGGACTTGTATAGTTTATGTAAGAAGTTAAAAAATACATTGATGCTTCTAATATCAACTTTAACAACATATTAAATATATTGGGAGACATTATTTATGATGATGTTATGTAAGGATCCTGCAATCTATTAATATTTATACATCAAATATATATGTCAATTTTTTTCATAGACCCTTTGTTTTGTGTTTTGTAGATTGTTTGTCATAATTTTTTTTCACAAAATGTGTTTGACTGT
>JABUQX010067634.1:25000-82500 GCA_015478945.1 Trachelipus rathkii
TTTTTCTCCGGCTCCGACTCCGGCTCCATTATTTTAAAATTGCCCGGCTCCGGCTCTCGCTCCGACTCTGGCTCCGGCCTCGGGATTTTAAAATTCCCTGACTTCGCCTCCGCCTCCGGCTCCAGCATTTTAAAGTTACTCGGCTCCGACTTCGGCTCCGGCTCCTGCTGCGGCTCCTAGCTATAATTCCTTCTCCATTTACACTTATGAAATCCTTGGCTACTCTGTTCAAAAAATTTTTATGGTATGATGAAATTGAAGGTTTTTTAATGACATCTTGAATTAATGTTGACGAAATCCTTAAGTATTTATTAGAAAATAAGGATTTTAAGAAAATAACAGAAAAAGAAAATTTTACTTTCTTCCTGAATTTTAATAATAATTTCCTATTGAACTGATTGAATTGCCTGTACATTTAATGTATATATAATTTTTATTAAAAAGTTTTTTTTTTTTTTTTTTTTTTTTTTAAACGGAAAAATTTATATTTTTTTTCCTAAAGTTTAAAAAATTATCTTTCGAACTTCAGGAGCATGCCTGAACATATATGAATAATTGTTAAATTCAAAGAGATTTTTATCAGAAAAAAAAAATGTATATTTCACTTTCTTCCTAAATTTTAAAATAATTTCTCTTTGAACTGTCTGAGCATATAATATAAATTTATTAAAAACAATTGTTGTTAAAAATAAAACTTCTTCAAAAAAATTCTCCTTTTACGATGTCCTTAGATCCGATTTTATTATTTTTAAAGCAAAAAATAAGCTCTTCAAACGTTCATCTCTGTCTAGGAGGGCAAACTGTAATTTTGAAGCCGCAATTTTGGAAAAATTGTGGCTAGCGTGGCGATGCCCTCGTTTAACCTGTTAACTTGCGATTTTTGGGTCGATTTTCATTTTTCATCTAATGCCTTATGAACTCTACTTTGTATTTTCTAGGGGATTATAGGTTCAAGTCGTGTAATATAGATGTCCTTTTCTCTCAGTCGCATCCCCTGCGCATGCTCCCAATGGTTCGCCATTGTTTGTCAAGAGTTTTACTATCTTTCATTTGACAAGATACCACAAGGAAGGATTCCTGAAACTCCTGAACTATCTGACTCCGTCCCAAATTTTTGTTTGATAGTGTTATTTATTTTAGGTCCTAGTTCACAAAAAAACATTCCTAGCTAATATATATATCATGATATATTATATATATATATATATATATATATATATTATGTTATTTTTACATGGTAATAATATTTTTAATTTATAAAATAATTATGCATAATTTATTTAATATATATATATATATATATATATATAGTATATTGTAATATATATATATATATAGTATATATATATCATATATTATATATATATATTATATTATATATATATATATATATTATATAAATATATACTATAATATAATATAATATATATAATATCAGAGTATAATATATAAATATATATATATTATTTATATATAATATTATATATATCATTGTATATATATATATATATATAGTATAATATAATATTACTATATATATAAGATTATATATATATAATAGTAAGGGTTGCCTGACCTCACTGGGTGCGGGTGCAGTTTCAAAAATATAAAGGTGGGTCCGTTGTGGTTGTAGCGGTGTAGGATTCGCAAGTTTTAAGCATTCGAAAACCAGGTGCGGTAGCCAAAAATGAATTTGGTGCTGTGTTGTGTCGCGGGAACTCATTAGGATATCGGTGCCTTTCCGCAAAATTCCCGTGTCTTTGACGCACAACACCTTATTTGTTATATATATTATAATATATAGATATATATATATATATATATATTATATATATATATATATATATATATATATATATATATATATATATATATATATATATATATATATATATATATTTGTATGTTGTATATATATATATATATAATATGGGTATGTGTGTGTAGGTATGCATATAAGTAGAGGACGTTATGAAAGGGGAAAATCATATTAGGAAGAGAGAAAATCTTAAAAGTAAATTTTATGAAGAGGTATAATGAAATGTTAAAAGAAAAAGACTGTGATTGAGCAGTGGATTTGTGTAGTTTTGAAAGCAAAATCAATTCGATTATTGCTCCTTTTAAACTTTTCGTGTGACGTAAAAATACAAAATTCACTTCTTTTGCAAATTAGTCAGATATTAAATAATGTTCTTATTTAAAAGAAATCAAAAGTTACATCAATGAAATATGTTTTATATTGCGTACGACGTTATTCCAAAGTGCCTCGAATTTCGCGATGTTTCTTGTCACTGTTTAAAAACATGATATCCAATAAGTGATACGTGTATGATAAGTTTTGTTGGGGACAACAAAGAGGAGATAAGGTCGGGTCGTAGCTTTAGGAAGGAATTATTTTAGGAACTTCAAGACAATAAACGTATTGGGAAGAAACCCGAAAAATCGAGAGGAGAAAAGGTTTCCAACTCCTACGTACTATTTAGCTTCATGAAAAATTTAAAGATTCTCCTCGAAATCAAGTTAATCAGATAGACAGGGCGGCGAATTTCATTTCCTTAGCAGAATGTTCAGGATATATATATATATATATATATATATATATATATAATAATATATAAATTTATATAAATATATTATTATATAGTATATATTATATATATAGTTATATATTATATATATATATAGGTATATATATTTATATATATATACAGTATATATATAATATATATTATATATTATATATAGATATATATATATATATATATATATAATATATATATACTATCTATATAGTATATATATATATATATATATATATAATATAATTATATATATATTATATACTAAATATATATATATATATATATATAATAAATAGTATAATAATATATATTATATATATTATTATATATAGTATATATCATATATAATATATATATAAAATATATATATATAATATATAATATATATAAATATATATATATGATTACTATATATATATATATATATATAGTATATATATATATATATATACTATATATTTATATATAAATATATAATATATATTAATCATATATAATCAGCGGAGACCAGTAACTATTTCGCTTACTCGGCTCTCTCGTCTCTCCTCTTCTTCTCTCTCATATAGTAGTATATATATATATATTTACTATAATATATATATTTATATATATATATAATATATATATATATAATATATATATATATAAGTTATTAATATATATAAGTATATTATATATATATATATAATATTAGTATATATATATATATATATATATATAATAATTATATATATATATAGATATGTATATCGTTTAAAAGAAACTTAAAGTAGTCTCACCTAATTTATATAGGAAGAGAAGTATCTAAAAGATGCCAAGCCAACATATAGAAGATTTTATACTCTATAATTCACAATACACAATCTCCGCTATATCAGTAGAGCCGAAGAATTACCGTTTTTAATTGACTGAAAATAGCGTTTCATTTAATCGCGATGATTGCTTCAACCTTTTTGTTTCTATGTTTCATAGATCTTTAATATTTATTATGTAATTATTTCAAAAAAATAAGAACAATTTTCTCCTAAAAAGAAAAATAAAAAGAGAATTTTTTATCGTAACATGAAATTTGCAAAAGATCGATCGTTTCTATAATGTAACTGAGTGCTCTAGCACGAAACGCAGCACGAGCAGGTATGGAGTCCCTGCTGAATATATATAGTATATATATATATATAGTATATATATATATACTATAATATAATATATATATATAATATATATATAGTAATACTATATATATATATATATATATATATATATATATATATATAGTAATAATATATATATAATATAATATAATATATATATATATATATAGTAAGGGTAGATATTTTTATTTGTTTCAGGCGGTCGGATTTCTATGTGCATGGGATGTCATGGTGTCATCAACGACCAATATATTCTTCGAGTGGCTCCGGATATGGAATGGCACGCGTCGTGCCTCAAATGCGTGGAGTGTCAAAAGTTTTTGGATGAAACTTGTACATGTTTTGTAAGGGATGGCAAAACATATTGCAAAGAAGACTACACCAGGTTAGAGCAAGAACCTACATATACGTACAAAATAATTTTAGTTTGAAGTTCATGTCAAATATTTAGGTTTAGAGGGAATTTAAATGTTATTAAAAACGAAATTATTGACTTTTTTGGTACCTAAGTTGCTCCTCTTTCAGATCGGTTCCATTGAATTGATTTTGACATGAGTTTTTCTTTTTTTATTATTATTATTTATTCTTTATAATTGGGAAGCGTATCTCTTAAAGTACTTGTTAATGTAAAAAAAGAAAAAAAAGAAAAAGGAAAAAAAAGATAATAAATATTCTCTTGACAAAAATAACATTCAATCTGTTATATATATATATATATATATATATATATAATATAATAATTATATATATATATGATATATTATATATATAATATATATATATATATATAATTATATTTATAGTATATATTATATATATATTATATAATATATATATATATATAGTTTATATATATATATTATCTATAATATTATATATAAATATAATGTATATATATAATATATATATTATATATATATTAGATATATATATATATATTTATATATTATATCTCGGTAAACAGAAAGAGAAAGAATAAATTTATGGAAAGAAACAAAAATATCAATGCCAAGTTAATGGTATGTTAGCATAAATAAATATACCTTATGAATTAATTTTCAATTTTCCGGAGTCCGGAAAATTATTTCTACTTTTAAGCAAAATATTTTCAAAAATATTCACATTAAATAAAGTATTAACACAAAGTTTTTAAGTATAGATTACTTTTATAGTTTGTATTACATTATTGTTTTATAAAAATATAAATACTTTCCATTGTCATTTGAAATATGATATATATATATAATATATATATAAAATATGATATATATATATCTTATATCTAATATATATAGTATATAGTATATATATATAATATATATATATTATATATAATAATTATATATTATATATATATATATATATATATTATATCATATACCTATATATATATATATATATATATATATTATATTTTATTATATATATATTATAGTATATATGATATATATATTATATAATATATATATAGTATAATATATATATATATATATATATATTAATATAAAAAATGTCAATACAATTTTATTCCGAACCTCAAGCGGAGGTTTACTTTTGCAATATAAGTTTCTACATGATTTGCGCCAATAAACATCCGATTTTTATAATAATAATAATAATAATAATAATAATAATAATAATAATAATAATAATAATAATAATAATAATAATAATAATAATAATAATAATATGAATTTAGCAGCTCTCTTTCAAATGATACTTCTTTTCTTTTAAACAGTGTATTTAAGTGATACATAATTGCTGTAAATGATTGATAGAGAACTAATGGTCACGTCTGCATGATTTTTATCAAATGGAAATCTGATAATTTAATGTCCGTTCTCATCTTAAAGATGAGCTGGTATACTTGCAAAAAGGTGTCCAAATGATTCGTTAGGGCAAATTGACACAAATGTCGCAATATTTTCAGTTATTTTTTTTATTAATAAAAATTGTTAAATAATTTGTAATAAATTGGTAAAGATACTTTGATACTCGTTTCGTGTGATTTCCCTCTTTGCTTTTCGGTGTTGGAAATGTTTTTGTGACATTCTTGCAATATGTTCCAACGGTTTGTTGGACACTTTGATCATTGTATTAAAAAATGCTAAATCTTTTTTATTTCAATAAGCTAAAAAGAACCATGTATTGCAAATATATATACATATATATAATATATATTACATATCTATATAGATATATATAATAATATATTATATATATTTATATATTATAATATTATATATGATATAATAATATATATAATTATATATATAATTATATATTATTGCAAGGAATTATAGAGTTTGTCTCGGACTTTGAACTCTGCACATTTCCGAGCTGGTTTCATATTCATTAGTCAAAAAAAAAAAAAAAAAAAAAAAAAAAAAAAAAAAAAAAAATTTAAAGAAAACCATCCAATAAACCCTATGAAGTAATTCAACCAATTTATATAATACCTATTGAAGCGTGAAACGTGCCTCTCGTTACATTACCCTTTAAACAATAAGGATTTCTCAGCAATCTGATCACCTCAGTTATTTCACACATCCTTTCAATATTTTCCAATTCAACATTTTTTCGGGTAAACACACACAAACACCACCATACACATACACACACACATATTTATATAATACCGATCATGATATATATATATATAGTATATATATATATATATATATATTATAAGTATATTATATATATAATATATATTATATATATAATATATATATCTATATATGTGTGTGTGGTGGTGTGTGTGTGGTTTTGTGTGTTGGTGTGTGTGTGTGTGGTGTGTGTGTGTGTGTGAAAATTTGCAAAGTTTGAATTCATGTATGTATTTCTTGTGAGCACCTTATTATGGTGCGCGTAATGTTTGCTCATAAAGGCTTCGCAATTGGACGGCAAGTGAGCTGATTAAGTGGACCATTATACTGTCTCTTCGCATGAGGAAAAGCCCCATTTAATTTCCTAGCGCTGAATTAGTCCCTAATGAATGCAATTTTCGAATCGCGCTCGTCGGATTAATCTGAGAAAGACAACGTTTTCGGATTCCTTTAATTGCCACTGTTGCAACATTACGTAGACGAGACTTGGCTTTAAAATCCAGCCACAAATTTCACATTCACCATATAATTATATGCATTTCTTATGGAATAAGTGAATACAGCATTCATATATACTATATATAAGCTATATATATATATATATATAGTATATATAGTATATAATATATATAATAATATATATATATATATATAATTATAATATATATATATAGTACCACTGTATAATTATATATATATTATTATATATATATATAATATATTATATATATATATATATAATATATATATACTATATATCATATATAATATATAGTATATATATATATTTTATATATATAATATATATATAAATAAATATAATATATATATAATTATATATAAGTCATATATAATAATAATATATATAGTATATACATATGATATAGTATATATATATTATATATATATATATATATACTATATATAATATATTAAATATATATATATATACATATATATATATAGTTATAGAATATACATATAATATATTATATTATATATGTTATATATTATATATATAATATAGTATATATATTATGTATATACTAGATATAATTAGGTAATATGATATAGTAGTATAATGGAAGTTGGAAGGCGAAATGGAAGGTATTGTGAAAATGTTCATTAATCGAAATTTTATGAATGGAAAACCTCTTTTAAATTATTTCTCACTTTAACAATATAATAATTTGCAGATATGAGTAAAAAGAATTTGATAAATAATATAATAATAGATATATAATAATAATTAATATATAAAATAATATAAGAATAAATAATAATAATAATAATAATAATAATAATAATAATAATAATAATAATAATAATAATCAAATGAAAAATGATTAAATTTAAATTAAGAACAAACTGATTTAAATTCCTGTCGTGTTAGAAGTTGTCAATCATAAAGTACAACTTTTTTTTTAACCGTGTAACAACATTTTAGCATGACTCAATATATATATTAATATATAATATATACTATATAATATATATATAATATATAGTATTATATGTTATATTATATATATATATAATATAATGATTATATATATATACGTACTATATAATGATACAGTATCTTATACTTATATATATATATTATTATATAATTAATCTTATCTAATATATATATCTATAATTATTAGTATTATATATTTATTATATATTATATTATATATAAATATAGATATATATTTGTGTATATAATATAATATATATATATATAATATAATCTATAATATATATATAGATATATTATATATAATATAATATATATATATATTATAATATAAACATATAAAAAAAAAAATAAATAAAATATTAAAAAAAAATTAAAATAAAATATTAAAAAATAAAATTATAATTAAAATATATAATTTAATAAAAAATTATTATTAATATATATATATATAATATATATATATATATATACATATATAACCTTAATAATATAAATATTTAATATATATATTATACTATATAGATATATATATATATTATATATATATATTATTTTATTTTATACTAATATATGTATATATTAGACTACTATATATTATATATATATATATATATTATTATATATAGTATATAATATATATATATTATATATATATACTAGTATATATATATATATAATATATAGAATATATATAGATAGAGATATATAATATATATGTATATAATATATGATCAAGATATTAGTAATATTATATATATATGAATATACTATATGATATATCGTATATATACTAGTACTAATAAATGTATTTTTATTCCGGTTATATATTATTTTTATATTTAATTAATTTCTCTTTATTTTTTAGGCGTTAGACAATTTGTGGGTTGCAGAATGTACAATATATTATATTATAAAAAATTTTTATACTCTTAAAATATATATATATTATATATATTATAATATTATTATTATTTATTTATAATATTATATATATATATAGTTATATATATCAGTATATATATAATTATCTTATATATAAAAGATATATATTTTATATATTATTCCGATCTCGGAATTGGGCTATGATGGTGAAATTACAATTATAGATAAATATATATATATTATATATATTATTATTTATATATAATATATATATATATATTTATATATATATAAATATATATGTGGTGTTTGTGTGTGTGTGTTTTACATAATGTTTGTGATATATATATATATATATAATATATATATATAATATATATATATAAATATATATAATATATAATATATAAATATATATAATTATATATATATCAGGGGCGAATCCTTATTGCTTTTAAACCTTATTTCCCACAGGGGCGGGCGGCCAGTGCTTAAGGGCAATAATAAATAGCGGTAATTCAGTGATTGTCAAGTGAAACTGTTTGAAATGAAAAGATGTCGATAATGTTATTCTTCTTCTAACGGCTTCTAATAGCAATAAATTCAAATTTATATTTAATTTGAATTCTCGAGCAGCCAACGTGAATAAAAATTTCGCTAGACAATACGATGCTTGAGTATAGCTCGAGCGTCTTCCTTTCTGAAAAGACAGGGATGTGTTATGTCTCCATGGCTATTTAACTTGTATATGGATAGGGTGATAAAGAATTAAAGATTGGAGTGGCAGGGTAACATGTTAGACTGATAGAGATTGGAAGAGAGTGTAGGGTATAGGGTACCCTGCTAATTGTTCACTGATGATTTGGTTTTTCATGGTGAATCTGAAGAAAGTTTGAAAGAATTGGTAGAGGGGTTTGTCATGCAGGGTGTGTAAAAGGAGGGGTTTGAAAGTTTTGAAAGTAGATGTGGATAAAAGTAAGGTAATGGGGGTGGGTGAGGAGAGTCCACTGTGTGAAATTATGTTGTATGGCGAGCAACTGGAACAAGTATCTGAGTTTAAATATTTAGGCCATATGTTGAATAAAAAGGGAAAGGGTGATACAGAGTGTTGTTAGGATAGTTGTGAATGGTAGGAAGGTGGTTGGTGCAATTAAATCTTTGGTGAATACTAAGGGACTAAGCCTTGAGTGCGTTAGGGTTCTGCATGAGGGTATGTTGCTACCAGTGTAAATGTATAGCAGCAAAACTATGGTGTGGAATAAGAAGTATAGATCTAAGGTGCAGTCTGCTCAGATGGATATTCTTAGGGATGTGTTAAATGAGAGAAGAGTTGATAAAATAAGAAATAAATGTGTTATGGAGCTGTGTAGTGTGAAGAAAGGCATGAAGTAGAGAATAAATGAGAGCATATTAATATGGTATATTCATATGGTTTGGATGAATAATAGTCGGTGGTTAAGCGGATGCATAGAGGTGAGTATGTTGGGATCCTGAATGGGAGGCCTTAAAGACTTAAAGAAGGAATGTAAATTTGGTTCAAGGGAGAAGAATGGTGCATAGTAGGTGTGAATGGTAGGGTTTTGTGAGAGGGTATAGTTGTCGGCCTGGCCCAGGGAATGAAACCTTACATTGACAAGAAACCACAATGGGCTTTGTGAAGCTCTCGGTTGGATATATATAACTATATATATAATAATATAATATATATAAACTATTTATATATTATATATATATATATTATAATATATATGTATATAAATTATTATTATATAAATAAATAATATATATATAATAATATATAAGAAGGGAATATGAAAGATGAGAGAGGAAATGTGGCTCTCGACGGTTAAGTGGACTTGGATAAAAATATTTTAAGGAATGTCCTGAAGCGTGACAGGTCGAAGCTGGACGAATTTTCCTTTTTACTATAACTAAAAAATATTTTATCCTCAAAGCAAATATATACTATAATATATATTAAATACTATATATATATATATATATATATAATACTATATATTATTATATATAGTATATATATAGTAATATAAATAAGTATATATATATATGATATATATATATTATATTATATATATATATAGTATATACTATATATATATAATATATATATCTATAATATATATTATAGTAAGGTTTATCAAGATTGTGTGAAAGTATATTCTCCTCCATAAAATTAAGACTAAAGTATATTTCAAATTGTAAGAAGAGTGGGAGGGAGAGTTTTTTTTATATATGTTTTGAGGTTTGAGAAAGGTTTTATGGCCTCCCCAGACATAGACATAATTCACTGAAGTGCTGCTGGACTTAATTAAGTTGCAAAGCTATTATAAACTAAAAATAAGGCTTGGTAGTTTGGTCGCAATAGTCAATTCATAGTTTCAATTATATATATATATTATATATATATAATATTATATATTATATATTATATAATATATAATATATCATTATATCTGTGATTTATATATATATAAGTATATAATATATATATATTAAATATATATATAAGTTTCATCAGCGTTTTAACTTTTCACGTTTTAAATTAGGTTAAAGTGTTTGTATAATTTTTAACCTGATTCACGTTTGTTTTTTATTTTTTGTTCTTTGTCTTTTGTTTTTGTCTGTGGTTATTACAGTTTGTGGTCGTGTATCTGCATGTATGATGCAGGTTTACACAGCGAGGGCTACTATCGACTTTACTATCAATCCGGGTTTGCAATTCGGTACTCTACATCCCGTGGTATATCCACTCTCTACTCTAAACCTAACGCTCTTTGCTTCCTGTCGTGAGGACCCAGTTGGCTAAGGACTTCATCCTCTAACTCTTTAATATGTCCCAACTATAACTTTATTCATAATTTCGTCTGAAGGGTGGAGTATGTTCCTATGTAAACATAAACACCTGTAACACGTCTCGAGAATCTCGGAATCTACTAACTCGAATTCTGTGCTTAAAATATTTTCTTCCTTCTACTATATATAACTGTGTTTCCGCTACTTGTTTCTCCTAACAGAACAGAATTTTCACGCCTGCCTTTGAAATATCTACTATACTCACTGAGACTGTATATCTTCTCACCAAATACTGAAGGTCTCTATTTAGGGGATTTCATGTACACAACACTGAATGTTGGGGGTCCTTCATACTGATTAAGGTGGGGAGAGGCCGATCATTCAGCATTTTCACAAGATCTGGGCAACTAATTAAACGCCATCACACATTCCGGATCGTCCAACAATTCTTGAACAAACTTGACCTATGTTTTCACACTAGTTCTTCCTCTATATAATATAACACTTTCGCTCCATTGGTAATCTGACCATCAACCTTAATCTCTTAATTTTAATACTTTCTCTCAACAGCTCCATCCTGCCCTATCGCGTTCTTGCTGCACTTTGATCGGGCGATTGGGGGGGGGCCGTGCGTCGTTTCTACGCTAACTTGATAATTGGAATGACTGCTTTGACACTGGTGACGCTTCGGCTTTTGCCGATAAGGTGGAAGCTGTAATCGTTGATGGGATGGACAGGTTCATTCCTTCTTCACTAAATCTTTCTCTCCTATAATCATTGGTTCGATCGTGCTTGTTTCTGGCCATTAGGCTAGAGACAGTGCGTTTCGGATGTGCAAAAATTCTCATTCTCCTATCATCTTGCTAATTTTATTCAGCTAGAAATCCTTCGCAGGGAACTCTTCGACGAGCAAAGAGTGCTTTCATCAAACGACAAAAAGTGCGCTAACCTCCTAGGCTCTACTAACTGGAAAGAAATCTTTCATGCCTCTTCAAAAACATCTCTAATAACCTCTGTAAAATTGCCTTTCCTCCTCTTATTCGAATCTGATGATTCTATTGCTAACCCTCCAATCTGAAGAAGGCCATCCTCTTTGGTCTCGCTATTTTCCCCTCTAACCTCAAACCCGGGACGATTCTGGCATTCCTCTTCCTCTCATTCTCCTCTCAGTGTCCTATGCCTTTGCCTCTGATTACATTTGATCGAGTGCATGGACTCCTGAAAAATCTATAAACGTTAGGAATGCGGGTGGGCCGGATGGCATTCCTCCCCCGTGTTTTGAGGGAGTGAGCTTCCGTGCTGGCCCTCCCCTCGTTCAAACTATATTCTCTATGTCTCGAAACTATACACTTTCCCCTCTAGTGTTGGAAGCTACGTCACATCGATCAGCGTCCGAAAAAGAGGAAGCGCTTCTTGACCTTGCTACTTATCGCGCTAATAGCTTTCCCCCTTCCACTGTATTCTCTCTCACAGACTTTGAAACCTCTTTCTCAATTCTATTTCTTAGATCATTCTGGACTCTCATTCACTTCTTTTCCGATCGCCAATTCGGCTTTCGGCGCTCAAGAGGTCCTGACTGGCGATTGATAGCTTTCCCTATCCTTACTGGATTTTTGGTTTTTACGCCCTTAAGAGATCTACGGGGAGTACTTGCGTAGTGGCGCGACTATATCCAAGCATTTGAGCCGGGTATGGCACCGCTCTTGTTATGGAGTACTGCTCTCAATATCTGGGGGCTCTGGTTTCACCCGGCTTTTGGACAGGTCGAGTCCAAAGGCCAAAAGACTTATAAACTGTTCCGATACTTTCCACTTCACTTGACCCTCTATCTTTTGCGGCGCGATGTTTGGTGCTTGTATGCTCTTTTCTATAGGTACCTTTCGCAGCGCAGGTGCTCAAAGAACTTGTCTCCTGCGCGTACCAACACCTTTACGACGCCCCGTAGCCAAGGGGTTGCTGTGTCTGCGATGAAGTTTTTGTGTGGATAATTCGTAACTGCCAGGGTTAGTTTCCTGCGGTGCTTCCTTCTTTCCTGCCCACTCTGTTCTGTGGAATTCTCTTTCCTCTTCTTTGTTTCCTACCCAATTTTAATCTCCTGCACTTCTAAGCCTGCGCTGTGCTCATCTGCATAATTGTTGCGTGTAGTTGTGAGCTTCTGAGGCATGAAACACTCCCTCCTTAATATGGGCTCTTGCTCCGTCGAGTGGCGGTGACAGACTGTAAAAAATAGAATTATAATAAATTATATAAATATATATATATATATATATTATATAATATATATAGTTATAATATTATATATATAATTATATATATATATATATTAACTATATATAGTATATATATAATCAATATATATATATAATATAAATGTATATATATATATAATATATAAATTATTATATATATATATATAGTAATATATATATATAATATATATATATATATAACTATATACTCCCTTATAATAATAATATATATATATATATATAGTATATATATTATTACACTATGCGGCATGCCCTTCATCGCATAAATTTTAAAACGATTTGAAAACTATGACGCTTTCCCATTTTCCACGTGTAACTATTCAGTTACAGCGATATATTTATTAAATTTCTAGAAGATACGAGTTAGATAATAATTCTGATTGCCATGTCTAAAAGTGTTCCCGTAGACTTGTGAGTTGTGAGCACAAAAAAGGTTTATCAAATGTTTTTTTTTTTTAAAAATGTGTATATGACAGTTAAACTAAACTTAAAATTGAAAGTTTTGAATTGGTTTGATGGACATTGAAAAGTCAGAAATTCATTGTAATTATTCCTATTGAGTGTATTGATGTGAATTCTTCTTACACGAGTAAAATTTGGGACAAAATAATTACGTAAGTGATTATTTTATATAGTGATATAAAGTGTATTCGTTTTGATCATGCAAAGATTTGGGAAATTCCTTTTAAAGTAAACGATATTTGTATAAGTATTTTATTAAATGTGACTTTTTAAACTTTACAGACAAAGCAGTTGCAGGATCTTCTTCTTTTATAAAATATGTAGCTTAGCAGCACAATGTTTCTCTGTTCTGTCTCTTATTTTAACTTTATTGTATTTGTTTGATAAATCATAATTTAGAGTTCTAGAATATATAAATAAGATATTTTGTTGATGGATGTATCTAGCGATCAAACGTGTCTGTTAAAGAGTCTACATATTTCACTGAGACTTTAGAGAATGATTCACATGTTTTAAAGTAAAAAATTTCCTCTGCCCATCTGACCATTTGTATCAGATAAAGCAGGGATTCACTCCATAATTATGTTTGTATTTGATGTTCAAACATAAAAAAAAGGAAACTTTTAGTAGTATCTTGTGACACATCGAAGCAGGGATGATATCAGCATCATTTGCCAAAACCAAACCAAACTTCAAATCCTTCTTACAAATGGGTAACACGAAGCAGTAGAATGTCCTTTCTCTGCCGAAGATGTATCCATTTTATATATAACAATTAGATAATTGTCGGAGGTTAACCTTGGAACACAAGCACTCTCACAAAACAACTTTCCTATCCCCTTCGACGGCTCTAACGTCTCACCTATCAACAATTTAAACATTCTTGAACTGAACATAAATAATGACTGGTCTTGGAGACTTCATATCACATCGGTTGCTAAGGAAACCCCAGAGAACTGAGAATTCTGTTCAGATTGCGTGAATTTTTTTCTTTTGCTCAGTTACTCCAGGAATGCTTATAACTCATCACCAATATCTTCTGAATCAACCTCCTATATATAATCTGCTATTAATTCTTTCGACCTTTTATGTCCTATATCATTTGTACACGCATGCACTATCACATTTGTATCCTCACTCTGGCACCTAGATAACATATTCTCATTCGTTTCCTTCTATCAGTATTTCGAAGAATCTTCTTCATAGGTATCTTTTTATCATAGTCTCCCGATAGCCAACAATTGTTTACTGTAGTTAAATATAAAAACACTTTAATAATCTAAATAAGCAAGCAAAATTTTTTATTTCAACAGGCTGCCCAATCTGTTGGACTGATGTGGTGGATGCTTGCTAGAGAAGTACTTAGATTGAGGGGTACAATTTCGAGAACAATCCCATGGGAATTAGATGTGATGCCGGATTTATTCTTTTATAGGTTATATATTACCAATACATAATAGACTTTACTTCTAATCTTCCCAAAGGATAATAACATAAACATATAAGAAAAAATAAAAGTTTTTACGAAATCAAATTAATGATCATCGAATTTATCTAATAATCTGATAGAAGGTAAAGATATATATTATATATTTATATATATATATTAACCTTAGATTTTGGACCTATACAAGGGTACTATATATAATATATATATACCGTTTTACGGATATATATATATACTATATATATATATATATATATTACTATATAGTTATATTATAATATATATATATATATATATATATTAATATATTATATATTAATAATATAATATAGTATTATATATAATATATATATATATATAATAATTAATTATATAATATATATTATTTTATTATATATATATATAATATATATATATATACCATATATATTATAATTATATTATAATATATATATATATAATTATTTATTAATATAATAATAATTATAGTATATATATAGTATTAATATATTAATTAATATATATTATGGTAAAATTAATTACTCTGATAATTTCATTTTACAAAATAATTTGGTGAGATATTATTACTTCAGAAAATTAAAATATTGATAATATAGAAGTAGACAATTGGAAATATCAATGGCACAAAATTTATTCATATGGCTTTTATATCCTTATATGTATAATTTATATAATTTATAATATAGTCACGTACGATTATCATTTTTGAGCAACTCTATATAGTAATTTTTTTGTGCGTCACTAATCCACAGGAGGTCAAATTTTGACTAAAATATATTTTAAGTTCTATAAAGTTTAATATATTTTTCGATACTTATATATAACATAATAGTGGAAACTGTATATGTTAAAATCCTTGTTTTTCCTGATTATAAATTAAATAATGTTTTACTTTTAGGTGACTTATATTTCTAATTAAGAGGAATTTATGGACGTGTACCAAAGCTAAGGTGTCATGATAATAAGTCTATGAATCTTTCAATAAGTTGGCTTTATGACTGGAGGTCAACTAAACATTTTATAAACCTATGGTAAATTGTAACCTTTATAATAATTTTACTGAAAATTTAGGAATTCTTCATACGTAATCCTAAAAAATTCAACATCAAATAATACGGAGGTAACATAATATATATAATTGTACCAAATTTTTTGTGATGCACTCTGTTTGTATTGTTAATGTTACTCTCGCGATACACCTTGTTTGTATTGATATTGTCTCTTGTGATACACCCTGTTTGTGCTATTAATGCTACTATTGCATCAGCCACCATCCTACCATTCATTGTAAGGAATTCTAAGATTTTCTAGTATTTTAATACTTGAAAGGAATTTTAGTATGCTAGATGAATCACCAAAAGAATCCCAAGGAAAGAAGGAAGGTTCAATAGTGAGACTTGTAATAAACTTGTATAATTAGCTTTAACAGATTAAGATAAAAAAGGATTTCTTCCTGAGATTTTGTTTTTACAATATATTTAATAAAAATACAAAGTGAATAATATATATTTTATTAAATAATTGTAATTTTTCAATTAAATCTGAACTGTATCTAAGTTTTTATCTAAATTAATATTATATTATAAATTCATGAGTGTAAGTAAAATAGTTTTTTTTTCGACTGCTCTCTAATAGCTCTGTTATGTAATTGGTTGAAAATATATTTATTAAAATAAATTAAAATGGATATCAATTCTGAAAGTTTAATAAAACAATTTAAAATGAAAGTAAATATAATTAATAATCTAAAAAATATAGGTAACTTGACTAACTATATACTAAGAGTAAATTATTCTCTAGGTTAATTAAGTATATATATATTAAATTAATATATATATATATATATATTTAAATATATATATTAAAGTATATATATATATATATATTAATTAATTATTATATATATATATTATATATATAATATATATATATATATATTATTATATATTTATTATATATACTATATATATATATATATATAAAATATTATTATTAAATAATATATATATATTAATATATATATTAATATTATATTAAATATTTATTATAATATTAATATTATATATATATAAATATATAATTTATTAAATATATATTATTATATATATATATATATAATTAATATAGTAATAGTAATATATAAAATATAAATTGTATTATATATAATAAAATATTAATATCTATGACCTTAACTTACTGTCTTGTAAGATAATGAAATGTCGGCTACTTTGATAAATTATGAAAAATTGTTGAAGTGACTATTCCCATTTTTCTTATCTATTATAATTTGTATTGATTGTATTCCATTATTTAGGTAATTGTCTTATTAAACTAGAGTTCCAATTATACTTAAATCTTTTATATAATAAATCAAAATTCTAACTCACTCCATTCTTATAACATCGAATGAATTGCCTAATAAGACACACACATACACGATGATTGTAACCAAATTATATATACATATTAATCACCATCTGATTATTATACTGATATCGACATCATGTTTTGCACTTTATAACATTATATTCTTCACAACTTCCATTTTGCATTATTTATTCTTTCATTTTAATTTAATCATTAAGAAAGTGTTATAAAATAAACATTAAAATTAATATATGCAAAGATTTAATGAATCAGAAGTAAATTTTATTACTTTACTTTAAAAATGTAAAAGTATAGAAGTGGAGAGAGCGAATAGGAGAAATTAAAGAATAGTTAATATAGATAATTGATAGAATTAAGTACATGGAGGTCTATGCAGATGTTATATAAGAGATTATATGGGTAAACGTATCTAAAAGATTCTTTGAGGATCCAGATATATTACCCATACTCTCATATTATGAAGATGATAGATAATCACCACAAAGAAACTATATAAAGTGAATGATAAAAACCTATAAAATTACAGTTTAGTATAGAGATGGTATATTACATATATATGATAATAAAAGTTTGAAATACAGATGGGAAAATTTGGAGAGTGTCAAGTAATAGATATTCGAGCATAGCTTATTTATTGAATGTGTGAAAGTAACTTATTTGAGATAACACTAAATGGGTATAATAATATCATTATTCATGGCCAATAGTACAATGAGAACTATTTATAGAGATCACAAAAATTTTGAGTGCAGTGAACTAGTATTGACGAGTCAGGCTCAACAATGAGAGATGGACCTGCCAAGTGGATATAATACGTAGATTTCACATAGAGAGGAGGATTAAAAATTAGATATTGAATTTCCTGGAATTAAAAAATTTAATTATATTTTATAAATAAATTATTTTATTGAAATAAAGAGAAATATATTTTCTTTTAATTATTATTAAAAAAAACAGTTGAGAGTTTTTGAACTAATTTTGTATTGTATTAAAACAAAAGTATTTAAAGAATTTTGAGTTAAGTATATTTATAATATTAACTTAGATAATAATATCTATAATATAAGAGTGGAAAATCCTTACGTCTTATCTGCACAACTATCCTTGTTATTTCTAATTAATAAAAATGATTAATGAATAAATTAATAATGCCTGAATAATCTAATTGAACTTATAAGTGAGCAATGTCATAATCAAAATAATTTATTAATTTATCATTTAAATAACGTCTTGGAATTGGAAAATTTTTCTTATTTAGATATTTGTAAATTATCTATGTGAGGTGAGAGGTAGGGGGAATTAGTATATTGTAGTGATTTATTAAGTTACAAGTGGACATTTTTTTATATTTATTTATAGCAAATTAAGTTTGAGTATGGAGTAATGTGAGTGAAAAATAATTAGTATTATATTTAACTTACTTCAAGGAATTGATATTAGGTTCAGCAAAGCAATTTTTCTATGAGTTTTTTATGAGAATGATTTTTTTATTTTATATTATATTTATTTTATTATTAATTAAATTATTATTTATTATTATTATTATTATTATTATTATTATTATTATTATTATTATTTATTTATTTATATATTTGAGGAATATTAAAAAATGAATAAACTTTTATCATAATTCTTGAAATAAATGAATTAAAAAATAAATTTGATAAAATTCCATTCAACTGAAGTTTCCAACACAAATGAATCCAAAGCGAACTAACTTGTTTTAAATATATTCGAGTTAATGTATAATTAATATTATGATTTTTATTATTATAATTATTGCACATAATTTATTACTTAAGTTTTATAATATTTTATTTAATTTGATATAATATTATTCTGGAATCTAAATACATATTTTCTACGTGTAATTATCATCTACATATAAAATTTTTTTTTTTTTTTATTTATATATTTTGGAGTATGACTTAAGGAATACCAATATTATTATGATTGTTGTTATATTTAAATACATCTAATCTTAATCGCTCAATACTTAACATAAAAGTTACTTAATATATATATATATATCCTTTCATTTATAACTATGAACAATGATTTATTATTGTGAGTTTAAGAAATATTGTAGTATCTGTCATTGCTAGGATATTCTAAATAATCAAAATCCTTTTATTATATTTATTATGATTATGAATACACCTACTCACACACACACATATATAGTATTGTATATTTATATATATAGTATTATATATATTTATAATATATATATAGTAATGAAATCAGTAACTTCGACTTATACCAGTAAAGCGTAAAAATGAAAGAATTTACGTAAATCTAAAATTTTGAATCTTTAAATCAATAGTGGAGAGAGAATACAAACAATATTAAAGTTTTGAGATAGAAGAATCCAGTCAATCATAATAAGTAAATATCATGAAAATCAATATAAAAGATAATTCAGTTATAGTAAGAACGCAAAGAAAGAAGGTCGAGTAACTATAAACACATATGATATAAAAGGTAGTTGAGGATTAATAATATATTTTTGAATTATAAATATAGCAATAAATTTAAAATATTTATGAAAATTGGGTAAATTAATTAATTATTATATTTTAATATATAAAATTAATATTATTTACGATCCAGTATGGTGTATTATGCTATTTTTATCTCACAATTAAAACTTATCAGTATATACTATCTAGGATATTAATATCCAACATACTAATCACTATATTTTAATTATAACTTTTTCCATTAAGTCTAATGGAGAGTCCACAAACTTCACAATTTAATATTGTGAGCCAGCTTTCTCCACTAGTGATGCAGTAGACTGCCCTGTGCATACATCATACTATATATAAAAAATAATTTCTATATTATTTATTAAAATTTTCTATTTATTATATATAGAAATTAATATTAGTAAGTTTATAAGAAATGGTGGGTCTAATCTAATTGTTGAAATAAAAATACCAAAACAGATTAATAAAAGGAAAAATTACTGTATTTTGAATCTACTATAGATAAATGAAGAGTAAATTACTTTGCTGAACTTTTTTGTAAATATGTCGAATTTCCTTTGGTATGACTTAATTATAAGTAAATTGGTTTGTGTTCTTAAGAGTGCATAGTAGTATTTATGTTAGCATCTGTCAGCAACCCACACTTTAATATCTTTTTACCGTCAATTTTAAATAAAACTTTTTAGTATTTTTATAATGGTTTGTAAATTCTGAATATGCTGTAATTAAAACTTAAAAGGGGATCATGAGAATGGTGATAATAAGATTGAAAAAAATTTAACTGCGAAAGAGGCATTTCAATGTATGTATAAACAAATGTCTGACGCATACTCCATACAAGGACGAACGAAAATATATATTCTAACAAAATTGACAACCTTAAATTATTAGACTATCTAGTCCAAACTGGAAAACAGTTTATCTTCTTTCTCTGAAATAAAAATTTTGAGTGATTTCAATCTCTTAAGGGCTTTCTCTAGTACTGAATGATAAAACCGGAGAATTTTTCATCCGCTTCTCTATTACTAAAAACACTACGGTAGTACAACTCTTTTTGTTTTCTCCTCGAAAACCGTTAGATACTTCATCTCATCTATCGGTCGTTTTTACACGTCCTTGGCCTTAATTCGTCATTCTACGTCTTCAGTGTTTGCTACAGTGATGCCCTCTGGAAAACTCCATCTCTCTATGTCCTTTCTTGTTGACAACACCATGCTCAATCTCGGTTTTTCGTATTAATATATATATCTATCATCTATATCTATCTTACTATATATCTATATTACTTACTTATATCACTAATATTACTCTCATTCATATTACTATATACTATATCATTATCTTCTACTCTTAATCTCTCTATATCTCTCTCTCTCTCTCCTATTATCTCAATTACTTATATATACTTCTCCCTCTCTCTATCATCATATTCTTACTATTACTATCTCTCTGCTTAATATATCTATATCTATCTCTATATATACTTCTTATATAGATACTTCATATATATCTCTCTTTCAGTCTCCTTATTCTATTCACATCATATCTCTTACTATCCTCTTATCTATATCTTACTATCCTCTCTATTCTATCTCTAGCTCTGACTCTATATCTTATTATACTCTCTATACATATATCTTCATCTAATCACTATCTCTACTATCTTTATATATATATATATATAATTACTCTCTCTCTCATCTATCATATCTCTCTCTAACTCTCTATCTCTATATCTCTCTCTCTCTTCTCTCTCTCTCATATCTATATATATACTATATATCTATAATTCTCTTACTATACTATTCTATCTATCTCTTCATCTCTACTATCTATCCTTCATCTCTCTTCATCTCTATTAATATATATTTATATATATATCATATATATATATATCTATTCTATATCCTATTAATTTTATATATATCATACTCACTCTATAGTCTATATATATATAATACTTTCTTATCTCTCTTACTACTTATATACTATATATCTTACTCTATATTATATATACATATATATATCTCTATATTACGTTATTATCTATCTCTATATCTCTATATCTTTATCTATCTATATCTACTCTATCATTCATATATATATATCTATTCAGTCTTACCCTCTATATCTCCTTTATACAATTCTTGGCCAACTCTCGTTTCGGGTCTTCTTTCTTTAACATTTTACCAACGTTTTCATCAGTATATCCTCTCTCACAACAAATCTCGATCTCTTCGAGATTTTCCTATAAAAAATCGATTTTGTTTAATGAAAGTCGTGTTAATGGAACTACCTCACATGTGCAATGCATCACCGTGAAACTACCATATTCTCAAATCCCAGAAACCACATAAATAAACTAATTTTACACAAAATAATTGAGCAAAATACACCGGCCAGAGTCACTACAAACAGTCGCGCGGGAGCATACGGTGCTGAGACAATAACTTAATTCTATATTTATCGAAGTGTCCTCATATGTAACGGAATACATTTGACAATCACAATAAAAGTTAAGATTACATAAATACAATTTATGTAGACACAATAATGTTACTGAACATGACTTATACAACATTCAAACATAAAATCCTGTAACAAAGATTATGTACAAGATTATAAGGTAACTTTGGGAGCACAAATTAACGACAGGGCGTTCTACTCTTATTCTTTTCTAAACACGAGTTATAATTCCTACGTCTACGCTCTGAAATCAGCTAGCTGATCACACATTTAAACACAAGTAACTTGTATATTGACATATTTATCGGTCGCGTAAAATACGTATGCATTTGGAGCAGAATAAGCGTACATCCATAAGATATAACAGCAAGTCAATATACGACTATGTGTGTGTGATGTGACAGAGTGCGACGAAACATTATCGCTCGCTGTGCTTATATGGGTATATATAATATTATATATACTATATTATTATATATACTATATTCATTTTATTTTATTTTTAGTTTTTACTTTTTATTTTAATTAATCATATTATTATTTTGGTTTTTGTTGAATTATATATATATTATGATGCTTAAATATAATTTTCATATATAATTTATATAATTTATATATAAATTAATTTATTTATTTTAGTAAATTTTGAGGTTATAACAATCACTTGTCAACATAATATTATATGAAAATTTCACTATAATTAAATACTTTCTTTGAGTGATCGGTACAGCAAAATTTAGACTTATACTTTTGGTCGAATATAATATATATATATATGATATATTAATATAGAAAGTTAGAAACCAATGTAGAGAAATTTATGACCTTCGGTATTATATATATATAAGCTAGTAGTGCACAACTACTTAATCTCGTACACTCTATTATAGTAAAGGTAAGGTATAAGCGCGAAGGTTAATAGTAGTACATTGATGACGTTTGACAAACTACACCCGTTTAAAGCATTAAACATTCTAGATATAGTATAGTATACTATAAATTGACATAATAAGTAGCAGCAAATATGTATACAATATAAATTACATTTATTATCTCACTCAATATATATATATATTTATATCGTGTTTTAGCTGGATTATATATCAAATTTATCCATTTTTATTTTTTTTTATTTATAAAGACTATTTTTTATTACTCTCTTGAGAATACAAAAAGTTAAAAACTTAGTATTACCTATAGGTATATAGATATATCTATAAATCATAAGGAGAACTTATCCTCACAAGTATTTAGCAATATACCCGATTCGAAGTACTACGGTATATATTCTCTCATATACACGTAAACCAAGTCCAATGCCTATACTATATTATCTCATAAACGATAATTTATCCCTACTGTAGAGATTATCCAGTAAAAGGATTTCTGATTGAATGATGACTTCGTGGGCTTTAGTGGAACAGCAGAAGCGGACTCTAACTCTATTATAGTCACGTAATATAATAATATAATACATTAATATTATTAAAATATTAAAACAATTAAAATTAAATATAATACTGAAAGTAGAAAGTATTTATTGTATGGCTTATCGTATATGAGACAGTTTATGGTTGTTATTTTACTACACAGAAAACAAATTGCAAATAACGAGCACATTTGGTAGTAATGTTTGTAGTAATAAAACACCAACAGAATATTTCCGCCCCTGCTGGGTTTCTAAATCGACTCTTGACCCCTAGCAGATATAGTATAAATTTTTGCCGTGAAAGTGTTTGACCCAAACCACGATTGAACTTAAAATATCGGAAACACCGAGACGAGTTTATCTAACAGCATCTAAGTCACTCTCTCTAGTACACGGGTATTAGTGAGTAGCACAATAGTATAACTGGTACATTAACATACTCGGCGGCATCCCTCCCAGAGTATCTACGGTCGAGCGTTGGTCTGTCTAGACATGCCTCATCATCAAGTAGCCAAGACTCTCCAGATTCAGCCCTTAATACAGGTATCTTGAAATTTCTGCAGGTTTCGCCTTTTACGTTCATCGTGGTCTCTATACTCATCATAATAACGTTATTAACTTTGTAGAGCGGTCCACTTTCAATTTACTCACAGCAAAATATTCTATGAGCGTGAATTTATCATATATTACTATTTTTTATCCTCACACCCTAACTATCAATATATATAATACAAAATGGTTATGGCTTACGAGTCTCAATCTCCTACTATTTAATATATTCTTTGCTGTATATAGAATCTTAGAGTAAAAAACCTTTCTACTATGTTATTCAAGAGTTATACACCTCGTATCATACTATAAACTATATAATTTATATTAAAATTAACATTCTACCGTATACCCAATAGTGAACTTATTTACAACCTCAACAGTATTAATACCGTAATATTTCTAATATGAAATGTCTAAATACGCTCACCATTGATGATTACATATCAAAAGTGGTGGCTTTTGCAGGAGATATCCACACTTCAAACAAATATTTACGACAATCACACACGCAAACACCCATATATAGTACCAGACTTTATTCTTGAGATATATAGATCATAGAACACTATAACCTAATAGATACCCCTTTGCTGGGTATTTATATTAGATATAACTGAGGTACTAAATAATACTCAGATTACTAAATTCACTAAACTATAACTCTCTACTAATAACCCATAATTCACCCTTAAAAGATAAACCAAAAAGTAAATATATAACTATTAGTTAATATAATAATATGGTAAATAGAATACCATTATATATATATAACATAGAAATACCTTATCTACTATCAATATAAGAGAATTGGAGAAATAGGGTCTCTATACTAAGTAACCTAAGTAACACAAACTATATAACCTATAGAATAAAGGTCTATATACCCTGATTTGAGCCCAGATTATTCCCTGGGATATTACAGAGTAAAATATTACCATCCTTATTGAGAAAGATACAACGTCCTAACTTATAAAGGAATAAAAGTAATGAATATATATATTTGGGCATTAATCAATATCCGCTAACTATTAATAAATAGTGAATATATTATATATTATATTTATGATATATATATTATATATATATATTATTGTATATATATGATATATATAAAGTATATTAATATATATTGAAATTAATTATATTATTATCATGCTATGAAGTAATATAGTATGATATATAATTAATTAATATATATATATATATATTAATAAATATAATATATTAATAAATATATGATTAATATATATATTAATATATATTATATATATAATTAATATATAAATATTAAATTTTTCGTAATCGGAGTAAAGGCGTACCATGATATTGTTCCTCTGGTTCCAACTCGTGCTTTAAAATCCCCTATCCATATAGTTCAACATGACGGGATTAAGTCTACTGTTGTGTGAGGATACTCTAAGAGATGCGAGAATCCGAGACATATTTATTAACAAGTTCGGTCGCTAGATTGTTAATAAACACATCATATATCCCGTAATTCGTTGTAAGCACTCAATAGTGGGCAACTGTGTATCTGCCGTTCCCTGAGAGAACTTCGTATGGTATGAGACAGTTCTTTTTGTCTCTCAATCTCCACGCTAGATTATTTAAACTTACACTTAGATACAGCAGAGAGAAGGTAATAGGAAATTATGAAACGCAGCAAACCTCATATTAATCTAACTAATTAGTTTAATCTCTTATGATCTAATACTTGATCATAGAGGCGGTGACGCTCTTATCACAACCTCGAGATCGACTACTCATTAAGGCGTTCACTATTTCATAATAAGTCTATTGACTCATATATCTTGTCACAATCAGGGGAACTTAGCCATGACTTTAGCATTTTGCAATGAGTCAGTCTTATTCCAAGGTATACCTTATTTAATAGAATTTTATTGATCAACAGATCATAAGTTTTGTATATTTTTATGCTGTAATTAAGTTAATATCTAGCATAGTGGCCAGTTTCGAGAATTCGCCAGCAGGGGGCAATAATTCTGTTGGATGTTATTTATTAATTAACATAATAATTATATATTGCGTTTTCATTGCAAATTTTCCTCATCATTTATATATCTTAATTGAATATATATATTAATATATTATATATAAATATTATATTATAATTATTTAATTATACTAATAATTAAATTATATATATATAATATTAATTAATATTATAGTATATAGTAATATAGCTAATTATATATATTAATAAGTAATTAGATAGGAAATATAATAATTTGATATTAGTCGGGGGAGTGGATATGATATATATATTATAGTAGGAACCTGAAATGCGTGTTGGAATAGGTGAATCAACTATATGAAGAAGGGATGGTATATATATATAGTATAGTAGTATATTATATAACAGATGGTTTTGGGGTGGGTGTCGGGAGAAAATGAGAAATTGAGTTAATAATGAGTGTAGGATATATGGATTTAGAGTGAGATTTTATGTGAACTTATAGCATTAGATATTGGTGAAATGGACGGTGATAAATTTTTGTATTAATACATAATAACCTCACTCAACAGAATATTTCCCCAGCTGTCTAGGGTAATCGAAGCCTGGGCCTAGCAGATATAGTGAAAGTGTCTTTGCCACCAAACACGATGAACTAAAGGCAACCCTAGAGCCAGGTCTTTGGTCTGCTGATATAGCAATCGTAGGCTTTCTCAGAAGTGAGAAGGCATTGTCCGTAGGTATTTCTATAGAACCCTCCGCAGGTGGCAATCCGAGTTTCACAACTCGTCGACACTGAAGAGACAATGTATCCTTCGAATTCCTCTGAATCCTTAGATGTGTCCTTGATGCGGAAGAGAGGAATGTGAGACTCCGACAGAGCCACTCCCTTATATTGAGTTTCTCGATTTCGAGTGGTGCTTGGAGTAAGGTCAAATGAGAGAGTGTGCGAGTTTGATAGGTAATTCTGCTAGGGTACCATTTTAAACTTCCGAGGGACTGCAGTTTGATGAAATATTTCTATTTCAGACGAGGTTGATGAATCAAATAAATAAAGTATATTAGCCCGTTTTAATTTCCTAGGGTGCGATGAGTAGTAATAGAGTGAAAGGTATTGAAATTAAACGTATATAGAAAGAAAAGTATATAAGGGGTAAATATATAATTTAAAAAGAAGTGAGAAGTTATGGTATTTAGTATAACAAGACACAATATAATAGGAATTAATAGTCATGTATATAAGGTAGGACGCTATCGCAAAAGTAACGATATGGCGGTATGAGTACTTGAGTTGGTGGACTGGTTCAAAGGGATAACAATGGTATAGATCCAAACTAAAGATTAATAAACAAAGTAGTAAGTCAACTATTATATATCTGTATGAGGTGAGCAAATGAAAGTAAATAATAGCAATAATTTGAGTGTTGAGTATGGTAAGCAAAGGAGAGGAAATGTAGTATGAGTTGAGGGATTGTGAGTACTACTAATAATAGGTATAGAAGATATTATAAAGTAAGAATGTTATAATTAGTTGAATGGTGGAAGTGAAAGAGTGATGCAATGAGCGTTATTATAAAGAGTATAATAAAAAAGCAGTGAGTTGATAATGTATTTATTATTAAAGCCAGAATGAGGAAGATGAACTATATAAGAAAGTATTTATTAGTAAATATATATACCAATATTAGTTAAAATAGAAGTAGGAAGATATAAGAAAATAGCTAATAAAGATTTAGATGAAACAACATTTGATAGATTTATCGATAAGACACATGTATATGAACAGTTTAGTAAATAAGAAGAATGAAATTGGGGTAGATACTTGGAATACAATAAGGGAATAAGAATACTATCTTACTATGGAAGTATAAGCGTTGCAATAAAGTGAGTTATAGTAATTATAGAGATAAATAATAGTAGTGAAGTAACCTGCTTTCTAGGAATAATGAATAATAGAGAGTATAGTATAGAGTGCTTATTTGATTATATATGGTGAAATGAAGATGTGAGATAGGGAGTTATATGGAGAGGTTATGGAAAGATACAACTTCATATAAAATCTAGCATATAATATATAGTAATGAACGTTAAATTAATATAATAATATATAGAGAGGTTGATATAGATGAATAATTGGTGTGCGAGGTGGGTTATAGTGCGATCCCTGAAATGCCGCCGTGTTCAAATTTTCAACGCATCGAGGAGTGTATTTTTAGAGTAATAATATACAGATCAAGCGGAATTTATTAAGCATTTCCGAGTTACAATATAAAATATATTCTCTGTGGTGTTTCCGTTGAGATCTCTAAGGCAAAAATCTAGAATGGAGGAGTGCTGCACTCTTTATGGAGTATGTCGTATGGTGTGGTGTTTTTATTATTAAAATGAGAGAGTGTTAGAGAGTTACATGTGAAACAATAATATAATAGGAGTAGTTAGAAGTGATAATTAGAATAAAACGTAATTATGATAGTAAATTTTAATGTGCGTACATTGAGATCATCTCTTATACCCGTCTTCGCACTTTAGGTAATTTAATTTATAAATTTTACATAAGAGGACAATGGAGACATATCCACCTGTCGCGTAATATGATCAGAACCTGGAGAGCAGGAACGGAAACTCGTATGGAGAGTATCTGCAAGGCTTAATGATATATAGTTGGATAAAGTTAAGGTAATACAAAGAGAGGAGCTGTTTGTAATATTGCGGAGAGTTATGTAGTGTGTCACTAGATGTGAGGTAGTTGTGGAGATGTGAGAATAATGAACTGGCCCTTCATCCTCTAATTAATTATATTATGTAAAACCTATTAATTTAATCACTTGTAGCATTTATTGAGTGTATTTTATAGATAAATAAAATTGAAGGCGAGTAAGTAATTATGAGGAGGATAAATGCTTTGAGGTATAAATTAATAGGGGAATAAGGTATTATATTGTAGTGGTTGTAGGGTAAGGATCGTATTCCGGATTAAGTATTTTCAATTAAAAATTGTCTAAAATTCCCTTTACTGAGTGTTGTAGGCCATGATCTTAACGATTCAAACAGGATAATGTGTTATCTACAGTTCTCGAGGTGATTCCGTGAGTGAGTGAGTGGACAATCCTAAAGAAGTAGAGCAGAATTTTTCAAGTGAATAGATTGAGAATCGTAAGTGAGCCAAAAATAGGTCAACTTTTTCATAAGTGATGATATATATGATAAACATATAAGAGGTATAGTTTTTTATGAGATATTGAGGTAAGAGGATATGTGATTGATGAGAAATTACAATAATATATACTTTATACATTTAGAAACACATAATGATTTAGAAGTAATAAAATGAGGGTGGAAGAAGAATGACATTAAAAATACAGATCTATTTATTAATTATATAGGTTTTTATGAATTAGTAATTTGTGACTATATACAATACTGAAGTCACGTAAATGTAAGTTAAGGGTTAATATATTTAACGAGGGAAAGCTCATATATACCTAAGTGACAGTAGTATTTGGTATTGGGTTATTAATTATTAATAGTCATATTTTATGGAATATATGGGAATCAATATAGATTTATAAGAATATATTGAACCGTAATATAGTTTGAGAGGCGTATGTGTGTGTAAGAAATATAATATATTATATAATATAAAATGGTGTCAATGGTATTGGTTTAGGATTTAAGGTAATATTATTATATAAATTTAATTAGCATATAGGAGTGAGAAAGCTAAGGTGAGTTATTATGATTTGAGTAATATGTCTCTACTTTGGTTACTTTAAATTTGTACTAATCGGATGGGGTTATATTAGTAAAGAATATAGAAGGTGTGGGGTGGAGGTTATATGGAGAATAATATGGAAAAATTAGGTTAAGGTTATAGATATAAAATAATGTATAATTAGTGAAATTGAGAGATAGAGTGGTAATAGGGTTGCTACTATACATATCAACTTTTTATTATATGTCAGGAGATGAAAATCTTATAGTGTTTTTAGTTGTGGCTAAGAATGACTATGAAGAGAGTTATTAAAAAGGATTTGAGGTAAGATATAGAGTAATATTTATTTGGTTCTCTCAGATGTTGCCTGCTACGCCTAAGAAAATCTTGAACGGAAGCGAGCCGCGCAACTGTAGATAAATAAGTAATAACGTAGATAAAGGTATTCTTGAGTACCATCGTCAGGAGGTTATAAGGTTATATAGTGGAGTTGTTTCAGCAGAACCGTTTCCGAGAAGAAGAGGATACTCAGGGCCACGGTCTATATCACGAGATGTCATAGTAACAAATATTGTCCATTATGAGAAACAAAACTATCGTTCACTGTTAATAAACGGATGAAACATTTTAGAGTTATTAAGCGTTGGACACGAAGAAGAGAATGAAAGGCTGCGTTAGTAGAAGAGAATAATTGAGATAGGAAGATCCATTGACATCGTGAAAATATTGGAAATTGGTGCTCATGTGACCTGCTATGAGAGAAAGATAGAGGGATTATTGATCTGAGTGCACGATAGTGAGAGTCATGAGTATAGATTAAAGTATTTTAGTGATAAATATAGGCAGGTATATGTATTTGACTGCGTTAGCATTATTATATATATAATATTAAATCGTTGGGAATGTATAAAAATGGGACTAAGTCATTTTGAGTGACGTAGTCATAGGTAGTCTACTTACTAATGAAAGGGTATATAATGTTGTTTTATAACTATATAGTACTAATGTAATTTATTCACTTATAGTGTATATAGTTTAGTAGTCTATGAATAAATACGTAAATAGGACTCTTAGGTAGATATAATAAGTAAAGTTATATAGTTTGTATATATATTTAGATCTAATAAAGTTAAGTATTTACAATTGTGTTCAAGATTGGAACAATTACTTTTAAGGGGCACGTGCTTAAGGTATGAGTTAGATATGAAAATTGTATTAATAATATATGAGGATATGAATACTTATATAAGAGAGTTATTTTGTGGTATGTTTTACAAGAATAAGGGTGACAATATAAGGAAAGTAAATACAGAAAATATTTATTGTGATAGTAGGTACAGAAAGCTTATAGTTTATTTGGTATCCATATAGAGTGAAATTACAGGGATCGAAATTAGTATTTATATATAGTTATATACATAGTTTGGTATTATATTTAGTTTATGGTTGCGGAATGTATATTATACGTATTTAGCTAGAGTTGATGGTTGAGGGAATATAAACTAACTATAGAATATCTCACTTATATAGTTCAGCTAGGAGATACACCTGAAGAAATAGTGGGATCGTAGTACGTGTGAACGATTATATATATAGTGATAATAAATGTTACTGATAGGAGACAGAAATGGTGAGAAGGATTTGAGGTATAAGACAGCTTAAACTAAAGGTGCATTAATTAGGAAGTGAAAATGGCGGGGTTATTTATTATGTGATGAGGGGCTATAGTATAGGTATAGGTTGTGGCCTATCTACACTGGGCCAAATACGGTGAATGTAATACCTATATCGTACTTACATTGACGATTATTAAACCTATATATAAACGTGAGTATTAGTTATGAGAGTATTACAACCTGAATACTTATCGTCCTCTCGTAGTGATAGCTCTCTAGGGTGGAGATTTATTATGATACTGGGTTTCTTGCGAGACTTTTGTCTCATATATCTTCTTTCTGCTTTATTAACTTTTTTCGATGACATTAGACAATACGTATATATATATGTATATATTAATATATATTAGTAATAGTATAATATATTATTATAATATATATAATATATATATACAGAGGGCGTAAGGTGGGTTTTTTTTGGCGGTCAGAAACCCCCCCCCCCCAAAAAAAAAAAAAAATTTCAAGTGAATTTTTTTTACGCATATTTCATATAGTATATATATATATATATATATAATATAGTATACACTATATTATTAAATTATATATTATTAATATAGAATAATATATATATATATATAATATTAATTAATATATATATATATATAATATATATATATATACGGTAAATATAAATTCAAAAAAACCCCCCCTGAAATTTTTTCACACGTTAACATACGTCCTTTATGATATATATATTAATATAATATAAAATATAAATACATAATATAATATTATATATTATTATATATACTATAATATATATAATATATATAATATTATATTAATATATATATATATATACTATATATTATATATATAGTATATTCATAATATATTATCATATAACTTAATATATATAATGTATAATTATATATATAAAATATATATAATATATAATATTAACGCCAATTATATATTTCCATATGGTAATGTCATGAGACATTCCATAGTTTGACACCCAGTAGATTAATGAGTTGTACTATACAGGTAGCGCTAGTTTCTCGAATTAGGCACGTCACAAACCATGGATCCGTCGGATAACGGAGCACTCTATGCAACATTACTGATGGAAGTCAAGGGCAAGTACAGGGAACAAAATAGCAAATCTATAAGCATTAGGTTGAACACTTATCTACTCTCAGTGACGCTAAATCTGTAAGATTGTATCCATTTATAGTCGGTTAAAGTCTAAGCGGGTTTCGCGAGAGGAGAAGAGGACAAAAAATAATGTCGAGACATCTGAAATTCGTGTTGCAAGGCATCGTGTTGCCTGTTCCCTATTTCTACACTGCACGAGAGGACAGTCCGATTTGATATAGAGTTCACAACAAGAGCGAATATCCATTGTATCACTTAAATACCTCTTTATATCTATCCTATTGATATGTGAAGGGAGTAGTTCTAAGAGAACACTAGTTTTCGCACTATGGTCAAAGATAATTGAGATAGTATTTTGGTGCACCACGGACGGGTATGACACATATTAAAGAAAAACACAAATGCCGCTAAAACTTCACCCCGTGTGTTTTAATGAGAAGTTGTGTGAGTGAGAACGAAGCTTAGGTTTAAGTGTGAGGTTCGTTAGACTTCAAATACAGCCGGGAGCGACAACACAACACACCACACATATTGCAAGTTCTCTGCTCTGACTCACTGGGGAAATTGAAGAGATTCTTTGAATTGATGCCTCCAGAATCACCCGACTTCATTCTTGATGATTTAGGGCTTATGAAGAAGAGAGAGAGAAGAGACACGGAGGAGCGCGAGAGAAAGGCGAGGAGAGAGAGACACACAGTAGAGAGAGGAGACAGTAGATGACGTAGATGATGAGAGAGTACGAGAAGAGAGAGCAGAAGAGAAGAAAGAGATATGATGAATAGAAAGATCGGTATGAGAAGAGATAGGTGCTTATAACAAAGCTTGAGAGAGAGAGAAGATACAGCAGGATAATACTATATCCCAAAATAAAGAGGATTATTGAGATGAAGAACACACCAAGAAAAGGGATTGAAAGGAGACGTATAGTAATACTATAGGTATGTTATTTGGTATAAAAAAGGTGACAATATTTTTGAGATTATTGCATTTATACTAGCTGTGACTTATATAGAGAGAAAATAACAATAGAAATGTAATATATATAAGGATAATGGTTGGATAACATGAGTGACTGTATGAGTGGTATTAGTTGAATAAATATTAGTTATTTAGTGATATACTGTAGTAGGTTGAGTAAATAGTGAGAAATATTGAATATAAAGGGGATTATAGAAGAATTGCAATTTATACTTATTGTATAAAATAGTATGACTATTGTATGGTAATATAGAGTATATAGAGTAACTATGTAGGTTATGGAGAGAATTAAAAGGGGGAAGTTAAGAATTAGGGTAACGTTACGATTATGAGTTAAAATAAGGTTATGATTTTAACGATTAAGATAAAATAAGAGAATGCACCCACAACACTTGCACACTATCAAGATAGGGGAGGCCAGGAATTAAAGGAGTGGGGTTTTGGTAGATCATGTATGAAGAGATTAAAAAGTGTTGGGGAGAGGATGTCTGCCTGGGGGACTCTGTTGTTATATAATTTATATGTACAGGAGAAGTGTTGGGCTTGTATAACTGGCCGAATGGCTGGATAGGAAATTTGCTAAACTTTTCTTGTCTTTGATGGTCATATCTTTATTTTGTTTATTAAAATGTGATAGGAACTGTGTCAATATTACATATGCTAGTTAATATTTTTATTTAAAAGCAGGTAGTAAAAGTTTTCTTCTGAGAAACCCCAAAGTTTGTTCATTATTTTATTGATTTTCACGCTGGTAAGAGAGGGGTGAGGACAAAGATTTTTCTCCAATTGAAGGATAGTAAAAATCTTGTTCCTACACGTTTTTTAATATTATTATTATTATTATTATTATTATTATTATTATTATTCATTATTATTATTATTCATTATTATTATTATTATTATTATTATTATTATTATTTATTATTATTATTAGTGATTAATATTCTTCTCTCTAGTTATTTTACTCTTTGTGCTTTCTATCTAATACTCTTCTTGTGTATTATTATTATTATTATGTATTAATTATGTATTATTATTATTATTATTATGTACTTTAATAAATCTATTTTTTTTTCTTTAACTTAAATTATTATTATTATTTTATATTCCAACTCATTTTTACCTAGTATTTTAATTTAATTTAAGTAGTTTTCTTTGCATTATTATTATTATTATATTTAATACTATTATTAATAAATATATGGTATACTCATTATAATATTTGTAATCAATACCATAGAAAAAGTAGGAGAGAGAGCTTAATATATAAGTTAGAATAAAAATAAGAAAAAACTCGAGTAGTTACTAAGCATTAAAAAATCAGTTTGGCACACATGATCAGGAAGATGGATAGGTAGAATTTCCACACGTAAGGCTCACTACAAGTAAATGCATTAGGTGCGAGAGGGAATAATTAATTATTGATTTGAACCAAAGTTTACCATATAATATATATTATATATTATTATTATTATTATTATTATTATATTCAATTGATATAAGAATGACTGAGAACTAACCTACTTATGTCCCTTTAGTAAGTATTTATTTATATATTATCTAATTCTTAGATCTTTACATTTTGACATTTCTGTAAATCTATTGTATATCAAAAATTACGTTGAGCAGTATACAGAGCTAACGAGACAATTAGAGATGACCTCATAACGCTACTACCCGGAGGGCGTCGAGTAGAAAGAGTGCGAAGCTGAGATTATATCGTATATCACCATAGGCTTATATGACTATTTCTCCATATTATCTTCAGAGATACTACATTACATGTCTCTACATGTTCATAAATTTAGTCAGTTGGATACCTATAAGAGAAAAGAGGCCAATCAAAGGCTGAAAATTGGGTTGACTGCTACCAAAATATAGCTTGTACATTATATACAATGTAACCGGAGAGAGAGCAGAACTCGAATGTATTTTACTTCGGAGCTCAAGAGGACGCAACAGAACTATTGAGGGAGATGATTGACATGAATTAAAAGTCTGGGAACACGAGTTTTACTCTCAAGAAACATAGGGTTATGAAATTTGGCATCCTAATATATGATTGGGCTGTACCTTGTTGGGCCCTATGACTCGACGCCTATCCAAAAGCCGCCGGGTGAAACCAGAGTCTCCCCAGATATGACCATTGAGAGTTAATAATTATATGTGTATCTGTTATTAACAATGGAGGACTATGAATAATACTAACTTGAGTTTAGTACGCCCTCTTATAGAGAACAATCTTTTATGATCATGATGAATCGATTGATAAATCTACAGAAAGGTAAAAATAGTTTTAAATGGAATTAAAAAAATATTTCTATCTAATGTAGTAAGTTTAAACAAGGAGTTACTTTATTATTATCACTCCTTAGTATCTGATTCTTATTTGAAGGTTATTATTATTCCTTGAGTCTACTAATTGCCAATATCATTATTGATATTTGAGTATTTGTGAATGTATTTCCTATATTATGAATTCATAATTTAGTGTATTTTTATTTATTTATTTTTTATTTTTGATTATTTAACAGTATTATTATTATTTTGGAAAACCTAATATTCTCTCTCTTTACTCATATTTATTATCTATATACTTATTTCAAAACCTATTAGACTCAGGATGCAATGCGCACTGAATGAAACGATATTCTGAAAGAGATATAGATAAGTGTGAGAGAACTTTGTTCTCACGAAGAATGATATATGTCTCGTGTTTGAGAAGAAGGAGATTTTACGAAGAAAGTTTTGTTGTCTTATTTATGTATATGAATATTTTCGATATATAATTACTGACGTCTCTTAAAGTTAGTAAAATTTTATTAGTGTGGATAGGCTTATCACGCTTGATCTTATCTAACACTCCGAGCTGCGCATGTCATGAAATTCTATCAGATAGGCGAGAAATAGAAACGGAGATCGTGAAAGTGGCGGATGTAACTACACGAGAAGTCAACTCGCTCCAGACTATGAAAAATTCAAATAGATGTGGCAGAATGACAGTTCATATGTTAACTAATGAGTTGAAAGGAGCTATAAACTAGGATATACACTGAAACGGGTTGGAAGCGTTTTATCACTCTCAGAGATTTCTATCTATATATATATCGAAATCCTTATAAAATTACTTGTGGATTTAACTCCTGTTTTCCCCCCAATCTAATAATAATAAACAAATATGAGAGAGAGATATTGGGCACCAAGAAGAGATTAAACTGAAGAAGTGGCTACGTGGAGTAGATGATTTAAGTTCAATAGAAAAACGAGGAAATAAAATAGCGTAATATTTGGCAATAAAATTAAACTCATTTAATACATAAAAAAAAACACAGAACTCCTTGTAATGGAGAATACACCCACTATTGACATAAAAAGAAGAAGAATTGCGCCGATTATCGCCAATCAAAAAACAAACGTAGCCAATATTGAGACTGATTTTGGTAAAAATAAAGAATTATAAAACTTAGAACACATTCTAAGTATCAATCTATATATGCTGATACAAAGGTCTAAAACAGTGGATAGGAAGTGCCGATAAACATCACAAATAAGAGTAGAGAGTAGGTGTGATTGAGGGAATTGAGAGTCTAGTTGATCTATACAATATCCGAAACTTCTCACAGTCGAAGAGCTATCACTAAAAAATATTGCTATATCCGTTTAAAAATTATGGAACATATACCTACTAGTTGAGTCAATAGTATATAATGCTTATTGAGATAGATATATTGCAAGTGCCTTATAACCTAATTTTAAACGCAAGTTCTTCTAAACAACTCACAACGTAGTATTAAATTTTATACCTATTAGTAATTAGACCGAAAGAATATAAAAATTAATATAACCAGTATAAGACATCTAGGATTATTAAAGTAAAAATATAGGAATAAGTAAATAATTAGTATATATATATATAATATAATATATAGTCCGAGGTAGACTATAATATTACTTACTATATATAGATATCCTCGTAAAGCGCCGTAAAGCCACTAATAGTTAACTATAGTGAGGCATCGGAAATGAAGTTTTCCTCACAGATTACTAATACTAAGAAGTGAGAGTAAAGTATGAGAAGGGGTTATTTATCAAAAGATAATTTCATTAGATAGATAGGTGAATATATACTAATTGAAGAGTCTATATAAGGTATAAGTACTAAGATAGATTAAGATAAAGTTGAGTATATCATAAAATAGGCAGGCTCCTTTTTTATTATATTCAGATAACATAAATTATTAGGTGTAGTAGTATATACTATATGAGTTGCCGAGCCTTCTCAAACATCTTATGAGATGAACGTATAATGCTTAGTGTTGAGAGTACATATATATATGATCAGTATTAATTATATGAGGTAGTTTGAAGATATCTGAGTAATGGAGGATACGGGTGATAAGCACACTTGAGAGTAAGCAACATACTTCCTTCAATAACTTACGAAGGGTAAGGAATTGGATAATTGACCCTAATCTACGTGGACTACGTCATCAGTCCATTTATCACTTAAACGTTCATTAATGATTATCCAGGGGCACTACATGCACCTATACCCATAGATCATAAATATGTAACAACGAGGTCACATAATACGGCATAATAATAGTGACTAAACTCACCTATATACGATATAGAGGTTAAGAAGACGAAAGAATGAAGGTAATTGAAAATCTTCCTTTTTCCTAGGTCCAAGGTTGAGTTAGGAGAAAATAGGAGGTCGAAGATAGAAATTTGGCACTTATATTCAGAAATATAATATTAGGTAATATGATATTAATAAGCATACCAAGAACCATTAACTAAGAGCGATATATAAAGTATGAGTAAATAGTAAAGGATAATTCACCGATAGAAGTTATTGTTAGTAGATGTTTTTGTGGCAAGATATGGAACCAGTAAGATTTGTCAGTAGAAGAGTATCCAATAGGAAGGTCAGCGTACTTTTTCGTTTAAATATTAAAAATATTCCGAGTACTTTGCTACACGTCCGAGTAATAAATAGATGAAACACTAACTATATACTGCAATACGTATTTATCCTAAGCTAAAATTGAATAATTAGTAAAGAGTGATAGGTAGTAAGAATTAAGCTAGAGTATTTGGATCCCTCTTACCTTGACACTCTATCCCGCGATAGCCGCAGCCATGTCTTCCCGTCAATCGCGCTAACTCTAAATGGGAGAGGGCCTCCAGCAGCTCCGAGCGAAAACAACGAGAGAGCACTCGAGCCACTGTGACAACCTTTGTGTATGAAAAATGTGAGGAGGGATGTTAAGAAGAATAGTATTTTTTTCTCAGTTAGACACACGTATTGATTTTAAGAATGAAGATTCTGCCTACATTGCATAATAAAATAAAATATTATTTGCAATCTATTATCATGGAGTTATGGGAATCACACATTCGACAATTCGTATTTGACAAAAAATTTGAGTGTCTCTCCTGCCTTTCATCATTATTTCTATTGTTAATACAATTAACTTATTTATTATTTTATTCAATATAATTACTCACATCATATTAATTATACCTAACTGTGAACGATGCCAGGCCTGTGACATTTATATATACTATGCAATTATCTCTGCAACTTGGAAACCTTACATTTAGTCCCTGGTCTGAACAATATTTTTTTTATACATATACTGAGGAACAGCCACTAAAGCCTCAAGAAATCGTTACGGACGCAACAAATATGTCTCCTTCATTTGTCCATTAAATACTTTTCATTTTCATTGATCATTACTTATTATATTAATTATTATTATTATTATTTATAATTAAAGTAGACTTAAGGAAATCAAAATTACTGTCGACGAATACTTACCTGTAGGCCATCTTGCTGAAGGACACACTCCCATCAGCTTGCTGATTTTTCCTGCTCCCGACTCAAACGGGGGCTTACTCAGTTGTTGGCGGAGTGTTTGGTCGGAAGAATCATCGTGGTTGCTAAAACTGCGTAGCGTAAACAGCCTCATCCTGGGGATTTGCCATCGTCTTTTTCCCGCCGGAGTCGGCCAAAACCAGGAGGTGGTCCTGGCTAGTTTTGCGAATTGGCCCATGTACTAATGTCACTGCACAGCTATCTTAATGGCAAGGGAGCGTCCCCCCTTATGTCCTTTTCTTGCCCGTTCCAGTGTGCCCCTACTTTCGGTACGGTTAGATGTACCAATCTTCTCACCTTCGGGATTGGTGTGGCTCTGGTGCGGCTTCTCAGAGACCGGGCTTTTCCCCCTTGTTTTTCACACATACCTGTCCATCCCAGCGCTCTCATATATATGTCTGATTCACGCTTTCCATTTTCCACAGTGACGCGATTTTTTGCTTTCCGTTCGGATCTGACTCTGTTCTATATAAGGATTTAATACTTTGCCTACCCGTTTTCATTTCTGCCGTTCTGTGTTAGGAGGTTGCCCCACCGTAGTTGGTTTTCTGTACTCGGTACTCGCGCTTTTTTTTTGTGCGCAGTGGTGGCTCCTGACACTTCACGTCCTCACAAAAAAAAAAAAAAAAAAAAAAAAAAAAAAAAAAAAAAAAAAAAAATAAAAAGAGAAAAATATAATATATATATATTAATATATATATAAATATATAATAATCTACTAAATTATATATATATATATAATTAATATAATTATTATATATATATATATATATAATATATAGTATATATATATATATATATATATAAATATATACGGACAAAGAGAAATTTTCAAAAATATACTTTTTTAAATTATCGTCAAATCGTCAAAATTTATTTATATTATCGTCCATCGGCATCGTCAATATTTTATAATCGTACCCATGCACTATATATATATATAATATATCTATATAAATATATATATATATATATATTATTATATATATATATAATATATATATATATATATATATATATATTATATATATATCACTTATATTATATAATAATAATTTATATATATATACTCTATATATAATATATATATATTTATATATTATATATATAATATTATATATAATTATATACTAATATATATATTCATATATATAAATATATTATATATATATATATATATAATATATATATATTTATATAGTATATATATTATATATAATATATATATATAATATATATATATATATATTAATATTAATATATTATAAATATATAATAATATTAATATATATAATCTTGTATCCCATGTCCAATGTCCTATACTACTATATAATAATATTAGTATAATATATTTAATTTAAAAATAAATTATATTAATATAAATAATTTAACTACGACAAATAATCTTTACATCACTGTTTAAAAGATATACAATTATTTTTTCTATATCGTTAACGGAAATTATAAATATTTTCCAATAATAGCAATATTTTAATTATTCTAATTATAATTAGAATCAGAGTTTCTGTTATATAAAAAGTTTTTTACTAATGTGCCATTAGAAGAGACTTTAGATAAAATTTATATTTAAATTCTTTGTTTAAGAATTCTTATCAAACAGTATCATACGGCCTTGATAATTTTAACCCATATAAGTATTTTAGGGAGTTAATACTTACTACAATATCAATACTATAGAAAGATTAATTAATATTCTTATTCAATAATTGAGGTAAGTTTTTTAATTATATATATATCAATTTAGATAGTAGTTTAGTATGATATAGTATATATAGTCCTCTATAATAGGTACTCACAACTCTTTAGCAACATTACTTTCTAATTAATATATGTATTTTTACTGAAAGAAATTTTGGCTTAATAGGAATTGACAGTATAGAATTTATTTATAAATCACCTATGATTACTTAATTATTAACGTAAAGATATTGATTGATATGACTATAATCTTTTCCTCTTTTAAGTCTAATGTAAATCATTGTAATATAGTGAGAATAAAATATTTTATTACATATAAATACTATATCAACGTACGCATAAACATTATTACGATAATATAATCAGAATTCACAGTTTGATGTTTAAGTAAGTAAATATATATGTCTGGCTTTCCTTATCTTATTATGAATATATATAATCAAAGTAGTATATATTATATTATAAGGACGTATAACAAATAACAAATTATCTTTAATACACTAGCGTTTTTCACACATAGGAACTCACTAATTAAACTTTTACTCACCTAGTATCTATATAGTGAATTTGACAACTATAATTATTATAATATACTTTTTCACTCCCATATATATATATATGAATTTTATATTTTTTTTTAAAAATTATAATACTATTATATATTAATCTAAAGAACAAAATATAAATACTTTTTTATTAATAGTAGGATACAAGATTTAATTCACTTATCACTTCTATTAAATGCTAAGTATCTCTACTCATCTAAAATTGAACTTATAGAACTTTACTACCTTGAATATCTCGTTTCTTTTTTTTTCCTATTTTCCTCTTTTCCTCTCCCAAATTAAGGATTGCTGCAATTAGAGTTCAGCTGCGTGCCGAGACGTACTACTCTATGATGCCTCTCCTATCATGAGATTTACATCACTTTTCCTTAGCACTTGCTATATTTATCGGAATACGCTCTACATACTATTTACTAGAGAGTCCTCGCAACCACAAAGTACTACAAATAAAGCCCTCCCTCATTACTCCTTCTCACGGAGATCATTTACCCCTTGGTCCCTCTTAAGACATACTTAGCTCCCCTCGTTATATCGTCCATTCCGCGATGGTTTCTTTTACAATTTAACGCATTCGGCATTCTAACTGTTATTTCATCCAGTGCACTCATCTCAATCAGATGTGTTATCACACACTCCATCATCTCAAATTCTCCGCACATCCATCTTCAGTAATATCTTCTTCACGCACTATATCTTAATCTCACATGAATAAAATTGTATCATTTCACTTTTTTCTATACTTTAAAATACAGCATCATCTCTATATTATCACCCCCCATCAGTTCACACAGTCGCTGTAGAATTAAAATTATCTTTCCTCTCCTCTCTTCTCGTCAGTTGTGTCACATCATGGAATACTTTTTGGACCGTGCTCCGTTTATCAAGCAATCGAGAATAGATAAAGAGACCTCAGTCACTATATATTCCCTTGTTAAATCGCTTTCTGTTGTTCTCCACAATATTTAATTATCAAATCTGAATATATAGTTGTGTCGAACTATGTACTTGAGAGCGACACACTGAAGGTATACCTCTATCTACTAAGGAAAACGATACTTCCATTCAACTTAGTTCCAATTCGCGTAAGTCTCTTTCCTTCCAACCCTAGTCTGCCCTATTTGTTTAAAAAACATCCATTCGAGAGAGAGAGAATTCGACAGGTAGTGAGAGACGAACCAATAGAGGGAAGTGACCTTACTCTATCCCTCCACTCTCTTTACCCACCATCCTCACATCATTTCTCTCATCCTCTCCTCTCACATTTCCTTATCTTAATTAAACTAATCTCCTTGCTCTTCTGTACCGTTACTTCCTTTTCAGCACTACATAAGCACCTCTCTGCTTCCCTGATCCAACCTCTCCGTCCTGCCACCACACAAGCCATGAACAACCCATGCAGAAATATCACTCTCATATAACCAGCTCTCATCATGCAGATCGGATCACACTAGACATTATGTCACGCTAAAATTTTATGTCACCGCTTCACAAATCTTCCCTAGTCCCCACAGCTTCGCTAAGCTGAGACAACCTCTCGTCAGTATCTTCCTACCTTGTACTCGGGAACAAATACTAATAATCACTTAAATAGCAATGTTTGTGCACGGATCAAAAATCACCGTCCCTTCTAGAACTATCACTCCTGTTTTCACCATCAAACAAAATCCACATGTCATATTCAATGAAAACTTTAGAGCATCAGTATATTAATCTAATAGACTTACATCTCTCACACTCACATCACTCTTTTCTATTGCAATACTAAGTGAAATTTTGCTCCTCATCACTCACTTTACAGTTCCTCTCAGCATATCTCTCCCACAGAGCTTTTTCTTGGTCACTAGATCGAGAGTACTTCCTATTGAGCTCTATGTCTGATGAATCCTATACATCTTATTAGAATGCTCTCGCAGATAGATTCAGGCATCTTTCTCTCTAGCAGCACTCAATATCTCTTAGTGTGAATAATATGTATTTTTCGTATCCTCTTACTTTTCTCTTTAACTAGTTATCTGTGATTTTCTCTCTATACCGAAGGCTCGGCTCTACCGTTCTCCTCTCAGCCTAACTTCTTACTCTTCCAATTATTCTTGTGTCGAGTATATATTTCTGCACAGAATGAGATCAATCTGTATTATCCATCAAGTAAAGATAACCCTTTATAATTGATATAACTTTACAAGGGCTAATCGCTGCATCCTCCTTTTGAAACCTTAATGACTAGTCTCGGTAATTATATTGAATTTGTCTACCCCACCTTGATATACGACAGCTCCGGTTTTATACTTCTCTCTACACATAACACTTGTTCTATTTCTAATATCAGAATAGAGTCTTCTCACAACCTATATGATTTTGTCCTTCATCACTCTCACCCATCCTGACTAAATCAGCTCTACTTATCACTCACATATAATATAAGTATATATATGTATACTATATATATAATATATTATATATATATATAATTATATATAATATATTATATATACTATAATATTAATAATATATATTTAATATTTACTATAGTAGTATATATATATATATATATAATAATATATATTTAATATATTATATATTATATATATATATATATATATTATATCATCATAATAATAATATTAACTTATAATAAATTATAAATTATATAATAATTTTTAAATGTCAACTTCAAAAAAAGAGTAACATCCGCATCCGCAACCGCATCCTCATCTACTTTAATCCGCATTACCGCAATTACCGCAATTATCTACGCATCCTCAATCCTCTTTATTAAGATACCGCAATTCACCGCATTATATACCTCAGCTATTTACCGCACATACCGCAAAACATTAAAAATTTTGACTCGAGGTTAATCAAGTAATATATTATAAATACTATATACTATGATAATATATATATATATATATATATATATATTAATATATATATAATTATATATATATATTTATATATTAAAAATATAGTAAGTATATAAATTATATATATATTTATATAATATATTATTATATATAGTATATAATATATATTATATATAATATAACTATATATATATTATATATTAATATATATATTTCAAATATTATATATTATATATTATATATAATATATATATATTAATATATAATATACTATAATTATATATATATATATATAATATATATATATATTAATATGATATATATATATATTATATATTATAATATATATATATATATATATATATAATTATTATTATATTAATATTATATATATATTACCTATATACAATAAAAATAAAAATTATTGCAAGAAAAAGAAAAATAAATTATTAAATATTAATATAAAACATTATCTATTTCAGAATTATTTATCTACACCTCTGAGCTTAGGGGAATCGAATCACTGATACACCTAGCAGTATTATATGTGAAAGTGTTATATGACAAACTAGCAAACCTAATATAGATGAATACTAAATAGGAAATCCACTCTATGCTCCACTCTTTTACTACCTGAATAAGCAATCTAATGCTATATATATCCTAAGATGGGTGGAGGTATGTCTAGAACATGCTAACCTCCGGCGGCATCACTCACGTTCACAATCATATAGGGCCTAAGACATGCCTCACTCACCTCTGGAAGCTCTCAGATTTATAGCCTTACAGGAGTATAAAAAGTGGTACAAGGTTACCTTTATAGTTTAACAATCGTGAGGTCTGGTGTACAATACTAACACTTCACGTATATCTGACACTAGGTGATGCTATAGATCTATATTATCACCAGCCGTGTATAATATTGGCTATATGGAAGTGATTTGTGATTTAATATATATATATGATATATTATATATGATATATGTATATAATATATGATATATATATATATTATAATATGATATATATTATATAATTATATATTATATATAATATATATACTTATAATATATATATATAATTATATATATATATATAGTAACTTATTTATAGTATAGTAGTATATATATATATATATATTATATATAGTATATTATTTTTATTATTGAAACAGATGTATACCTTATATTATTTATATATAATATACTATATATTAAGTATATATATAATAGTACTATTAATATATTACTTATATATAATATAATTAGATTATATACATATATATATATATAACTTATATATAATATATAGTTATTAATATATTATATATATATATATTATATATATAGTATACTAGTATACAGTATATATATATAATATATAGTGTATTAATAGTTATATATATATATATATATATTTATATATATATATATATATATATATATATTTAATATATATATATATATATATTAATATATATTATATTATATATTATATAATATATAATATACTATATATATAATTGAGAGTATACTATATAATATAATATTATATATATTATAGTATATATTATATTAATATTATATATTAATAATATTAATATATATATATATATATAATATATATATAGTATAATTAAATAATATAAATATATATATATATATATGTTAATAGTATATATAGCTGTATTACTGCTTCTCACAGGCGGTAGTATAAAGTTTCACACCGGTTCGAAACCGTTTCGAACTGGAAGATACCGCTTGTACTTAGAGGCCAGGCTATTCACGGATGTCAAAGTAACAAATATTTGCGCATATGAAACAAAACGCGTTACATATATATATCTATACATTGATTATCAGTATCATCAGTTAAGAAGAACTATACTAGAGTAAAATAGACTCAATTGTCAATGAACGATCCTTGCCTCGACCCACTGTTGACTGGTAGCTACTTCCTTGCTGAGTGAGATAAATGCTTACTATTTTCCTCTTCTCTATTAATATATAAAGTATATATATATTTCTATATAGTATATTGATATATATAATAATTATATAGATTTATTATATATATAATATATGTAATAATATATATAATATTATATAAGTCAGGTATATAGTATATATATATATTATATATAATTATATATATGTATTAAATATAATGTATTTATATTATTAATTATATTTATATAATATGTTAATAATATATTATATATATATATATATATATATAATATATATAATATATATATTAATTAATATATATATATAATATTAATATATTATATATTAATATATATATATATATATATATATAGTATATATAATATATATATATTAATATTAATATAAATAGTTATTTATATATATATATTTATATAATATATATTAATTATATATATACTATATATTATTATTAATTAATTAATATAGTATTAATATATATATATAATATTATATAATATAATATATAATATATATAATATAGTATATTTTTATTATATATTATATTAAATATATTAATATATAATAATTATATTAATATATATATTAATTAATAATATAATATATATTAATATAAATATATATTATATTATATCATATATATATATATATATATATAATTATATTTAATAAATATACTATAATATATAATATATATGATCGGTACTATAAACGTTTCCAGAAAGATGGATTATGAAAATCTGAAGACTCAGATAGTACAGGACAAAAATATGTTTACCAAAGTGGAGGGTCCCACTCTGAAGGTAAACAAGTTTTTGAGAACCACAGATATAGAGAATACTCAATTACAAGAACGTATGCCTTCTTGGTGTTAAACTCAGAGGGAACGGAAATGTCTTTAGAAGAAATTTCAATGATCGGTTTCAATGAGTTGGAAACTTGAAGGGGTTTAGGTGGAGAAGGAGGAATAGCCCAAGGGGTATGGAATGGGTATAGAGAAGGGGGAATAGCACAGGAATCGCATAAATTTAAATTAGAGGCAAATGTTTGAGTAAAGAGTTCCGCTTTATCAGAAGGTAAAACGGCACTTGTGCGTAGAAAGATACTAGAGGAGAAAAAGAGGAATAAGCAAAGTTTGTTAGAGTTTACATTTTTCCTAAAATTTCAGAAAGGACGATAGGAAGAAGAATCTGAAAGATTTTTTAATTTAGTGTCACGGAGAGTATATAGATATTGCACGATAATGGGAAAAAATATAAATTACCTGAGTTTGGAGGCTGAGCCTTTTTACCCAATAGCAACCGTAAGAACAAGCAGAGTTAAATCAAGGTTTGTTGGTTTAGGATTATTAGTTGAAAGGAAAGAATATAGAATGTACGCTTCCATGCCAGAGAGAGAATCACCTCTATAATTCACTCATCACACTCCCAGGGACCTCTCCCACGGAAGCACTAGTCACTCGAGGACCTCTCCCACGGAAGCACCAATCTTTCAAGGACCCTTTCCACGAAAACACTAGTTATTCAGGGACCCCTACCACGGAAGCACTAGTCATTCAGGGATCTCTCCCACGGAAGCACTATTCATTCAGGAACACCTACCACGGAAGCACAAGTCATTCAGGGACCTCTCACCCATAGTACGGAATGCACTATGATCATATCAGGAACCCTCCCCACGGAAACACTAGTTATTTATCATGAGAGAACTCATCTCCCACGTAGACGACAAGTCATATCAGTATGAGACTCTCAAGCGCAATCTAGAAGTCACTAACGTCATTCAGAGACCACTCCCACGAAAGCACAAGTCATTCAGAGACCCCTCCCACGGAAGCATCAGTCATTCAGGAACCATTCCCACGGAAACACTAGCCATTGAGGAACCCCTACCACGAAAGCACTAGTCATTCAGGGACCTCTCCCACGGCAGCACTATGTCCATTCAAGGAACACCCTTACAACACGAAAGCCCAGTGCATTGCAGAGGACCTCTCACGGATATACTACTATGTATATATCAATAGAATAATTATTCGGGTATAGGGAACTACCCTCTCACACGAAAGAACTAGTCAATTTCAATAGGACCTACTCTCCACGTTAGAAGCACCCAGTACATTCAAGTAGGACCCCTCATTACCCAAACGGAATACAGCTATTAAGTTGTTCAGAGGCCCCTCCCAAGGAAGCACTAGTCATTCAGGGACCTCTCCCACAGTAAACACCAGTCATTCATGAGGACCTCTTCCCACACAGAAACTAGTAATTATCAGTAGGACCTATGATACCGGGGTTCCGCGGAAGCAACTTAGTTCATTTATCTCAGAGGGACCTATTCCTCCATAGTTTAAATAGACAACTTTGTGAAAAGCTAAATCACCCTTCTCACGGAAACACTAATTACTCAGGGCCCCCTCTCACGGAAGCACTATTCATTCAGGAACCCCTCCTACGAAAGCACTAATCATTCATGGACCCCGACCACGGAAGCACTAATCATTCAGGGACCATTCCCACGGAAAACTAGTTATTCAGGGACCCCCCCGATGGAAGCGCTAGTCATTCAGGAACCCCTCCCACGGAAGCACTAGTCATTCAATGGGAAATCAAGGAATGCGACCGCAAATCTGACCAACTAAGGCCACTATTCTATATATATAGTTAGATCACGCCGAAGTTCCAAAAACTTTTCTCGCTAAATGAGAAGTGGTCTTTCTCATGCGGTATGGCTTGAAGAGATAGAACAAGATTCAGAGATACGAAGGTGGTCGGATGAACTCATAGGAGGAAAGTGTTTATCAGAATATGGAGAGGAATTAGAGGTTAGGAAATGGTTTAAAATGTTGGGTTCATATCCACGACGACCAGGGACACGAGTAAGTAGCTGTATCTACTGCTCTAGTTCATTCTAGATAGTGGTAGGCAAGTTCACCAACTTTACCTTGAGAACTATAGAAAAGCAATTGGCTGTGGTTAACATTGAAATCACCAAGAATTATAATATCAGAGAAAGTTGAGGAAGAGAAAGAATGTTCTAATTTTGGGTTTAAGTAGTTGAAGAATTTTGGATAGTGAGTTGAGTTATGAGACAGATATACAGAACAGATGATTATAGTAGTAGATTGACAGAATGGTTTGAGACATAAGGTAGAAAATTGGGAAGATTCCAAATCAGAGACTCTTGAATAAAACAACATCATTGGTCACATCGCATAGGCACAACAAAGAATTCTGACTGAAAATTGAGTGTAGAGAAATTTCGAGTCAAAAGAGTAGGGTTGTTTACTGTCAAAACACTCAAACAACTGAGTTTCGGTTAAGAATAAGTGATGAGGTTTAGAGTAGGAGAGGTGATGTTCAACAAATTAGAAATTAGTATAAAGACCGCAAGGTGTCAGAAATTTATAAGGAAACAGAACAGGTTAGCAATTTCCTAACGGCACCAACCCCCCCTCCCCCACCGTAGTCCGTCAACTCCCAAATTGAGGAGCGGTTGAGGGGCGATTTTAGGATTTTTTCTTTTAGATGGAAACTGTTGTCTGTAATGGCGTTTTTAGAGTGTGAATGAAGAAGAGCCTATTACAGTTTAAGAAGGTCGAACCATTATTTACTGGAGTGCCTTAGGATGTGTCCTAACACATCATATATGTTCATGGAGGTTAATTTCGCCGCTTCGGAGATCTACTTCGCAACTATAGCATACATATACATATATATATATATAAATATATATATATATATATTATATAATATAATAGTATATTATATATATATAATATATAAATATATATATATATTATATATATATATAGTATATATATAATATATTATAGTTATATATATATATTATATATATATACGGTATACGTATTATATATAGTATATATATATATATATATGACTATAATATATATTATATATATATATATTATATATATATATATATTATTATAGTATCATATATATATATATATATATATATATAATATATATTTATATCAGTATAGTTATAGTTATATATATATATATATAGTATATTAATATATATAGTATATATATATATATATATATAATATATGTATATATATATATAGTATTATATATATAGTATTATATATATATATTATTTAGTGTATATATATATATATATTATATATATATATATATAATATATATAAATTATATATATATAATATGATATATATATATATAATATATATATATATTATTTATATATATACTATATATATATATTATATATATATATATATATATTATAGGTATAGTATATATTTATATATATACTATATAGTAGCAATATTATATATATAAATATAAATATAGTATATATATTATACTTATATATATATATATTATATATATAATATATATATATATTTATAATATATATTTATCTATATATATATACTATATATATATATATAATATATATATAGTTGTTTTAATATAATATTATATATATATTATATACTATATTTATAATATATACTATATAGTATATATATATATATATATATATATACTATATATATATATATATATATGGGTGTTGGATCCGCTGCCTGCTCTCGCTGACACAACACCGTGTTGGGATTAATGAGTCAAAACCATGTTGTTTCCACTCTTTTTATTATAGGTGTGTATTAGCACCTCACTACAAACAAAAGCCCTTTTTGACGTTACAACAACTCGTCATAAGCAACCTAGTCCACAGCGACTAGGCCATCAAAAACAAACCTAGTCACAGCTAGACTAGCGCCCGTCAAACAACTACAGGAGCAATGATTATTGATAATTACATGATCCAAATTTAACAGTTATAACCATAAATAATAATGTACAATATTATTAATTAATATAGAAATTATGTAATCTTTTAAAATAAATCAAAAATATATATTTATGACAACATTAATTATACATTAAAATTCACTTTTATATTCAATTGCAAATTTAATTAATAAATGAGCGAAAAATATATGAAAACTTTCAAGTAAAATAAATATATTCATGAACAAAAATTAGCTCTAAATATACAATTCAAATAAAAATCATGACATCAACAGGAAATTTTTTTTGGACAATAAATTTTCATGTAAAAACAAAAAATGTTATTAACGACACTTAATCAATCTAACTTGGCTGAAAATAAAATCATTTTATTTAAGGCACTAATTACCTCCAACTCCTCTTTTAAAAACCTGCCGAGAAAATTCATACCACAGCGGAATACACTTTGTATTCTTTAAAAATTTACCTGTATTATTTAAAAATAAAAAAAAAATGCACATTGTAGTAAGAAATACTTAAAATTATGAATAGAGTAATATATACAATCATGATATATATATATATATAGTATATATAATATATCACAGTATATACATAGGTATATTAATATATATACTAGGCTTAGGGAATATTAATACTGGGGAAAGTATATTCTCTGCTTCGAAACACAAGTCACACCCCCGTTTCACGCCCCCCGTTTATTCTCACTTTTGGAGCCACTTTCAAAACCCGATCTATACTATTCGATTTCAGCAAAGCTAATGACGCTCGCAATGCTGGGAAAGTATTTGGAAGCTTCCCGCTTGGCTCTGCGTCATACAGAAAAAATGCATAGCAAAACGTTCTGAAACGAAATTGTGGAAGAAATTGCAAGAGAGAGCCACAACCTTGGAGTGAAGTTACAGAACTTTGAGTCTTAGGAACAAGGGTAATTGAGGAGATGTGTGTCTTATTGGATATGTTACTATGTAAGGTTTGTTTGTAGAAATTTAGGTATTTCTTAGGGTGCGTCATGGCTTACATCGTGGGATTGTTTTTAAGGAATTTGCGGTGTTTGAGCATGTAAAAAGCTTTGGCGCCTCTTGCAACACATTTGTTGATTCGCTTCATTTGACACACAAATTTACTTACTACAAAGGACCCCCCTCTCGTAGAAATAATCTTTGCCAAAAGATTTGGTTCAATCAACATATGTGTGCAGTATGTCCAAAGTAAACAACACACTTGACCATCCTTGAGATGGTAGTACTCGCATCTCTAAATGGAAATGTGGCTGAGGTTATACGAGCAAAGATGGAAGTCAGGATAACCTGGTATTTGCTGTACAGGGCTGTCTATGTGTAGTTTATTTGTTTTTGTCTCCAAATAGAACGTAACTGGAGACAAAGTTCGCATATTAGTGTCAGATGGCGGTGCATCACTATATTTATTATTTGACGCGCAATATTTCGTGAGCGCGAGCTGGTTTTGCTTATTTTTCAAGAGTGCTTTTCATCATTTTAAAGTTTGTCATGCAGTTTTAAAGCAAGGTTAATAAAGTTAATATCGCTAGATACCAACTACTTAAAAGAAAATTAGTGCTTACTAAAACTATGTTAGCTTTACCAAGAAGTATTCTAGCTTAAAGGTATGGTTAGTTTTCTTACAAATAAATGGTCGCCAGATTAAAATTAATCAAGATTCAAACATGAAAGCTTTAAAGTTAATTAAAACAAAGCAATAAAGGTTAAAGGTTATTGGTTATTAAAACAAAGCATTATTAATAGTGCTTCCTGTTAAAATTATCAAGAAATAAGACTAAGTATCAAGACTACTGAAATTATATAAGCAAAGCTACGAAAATTCATAAAACTAAGTATCAAAACTACTGAAACTATATAAAGCAAAACTATGAAAATTAATGAAATTATAAAAAAAAACTATACAAAGCAATTCTCTTTAACAGTAAACGAAAGGCAATTTTCATTTCTCTCCTCTCTCTCTCTCCTATCTCTCTTGCGCCTTATCGTTTATTCCTTTCCTTTCAAGGTCAATCTACAATCATATGACCGAATTTCACTGTTCATTCATGCGTGTATTCGACGACCTTGATGATCAGGTGATCGAAACAATACGTTCAGGTGTGCATGCACGGGTATACACAAACATCCAGAAATCTATTTTTAAATACTTAATTAAAATAAAAAAATAAGACACATTTTTAAATTAATTAAAATATTGTCATGGAATACATCCGTCTTTAATCTTTCTTTCCGCTGCTACTAAAGATATCTTTATATCTTTTAATTCTTCTTCGAAAACTATATCACATGTTATGAGTCTCCTTTCTGCTATTGTTTAAACTCTTATTTACAAAAAACTTCTTTTAACAGATAAAAAATCCATGGTAAATGTTAGGCTTTCCGCCTAATACCAAAGACAAAAACTCGGTTAAGGGGCTTCGGAGGGCAATACCGGGGAATTTTTTCACCAAATCCAAGTAACTTCCCTCCAAAGGACCCAACCTTTGACGTGTGGTAATTTACTATCCGACACGGGAATGAACCATCTTCACGTCTTTCAGGGAACAATAACATTTAACCGCAAACCCATGAAGTTAAATCTATTATACCTATACGTATACATTATATTAATATATATATATAGTTATTATAGTATATATATTAATATATATATTAGTATATATTATATTATATATATTATATATATATTAATATATACTGATATAATATATTATATATATATATATAATATTATATATATTTTCCTGGTTATTCTGTTCTTATCGAGCTTGATAAGTGGCCACTAAGGCGTACTGCTTGTGAAGTGGCTCTCTCCGCTTCGAGATCTTTTTTACCTTTTTTTTCCCTCCTTTTAATTAATACTCTTGAGCACGTTTGATCTTCTACTCTTAGGTACTTTTACCTAGGCTATTCCATACGGTCATTTTCCCTTTTCTTATAGATTAACTTGGAAAAAATGATTTACAGACAACTGGTCGGCAAAAATGGACTTAAATTAAACAAACTTATTGTTTAAAAAACTGGTGGCTTATCTACTCTAGGCACTATCGCCTACCTACTACTCTAGGCACTGTCGCCTATATACGCTTGAACTTAAGTACTGTTACTTATTACTCTAGGCACTGTCGCCTACATCCGTTTAAACCACTGTGGCTCTCTCACTCACCTCTGGCCACTATCGCACTAAGCTCTCTCTAAACTGTCGTTTTCTTTTTTTCCTTATAGGTTGAAAACGAAAAATGATTAGCGGACAACTGGTCGGCTAAATGGGTTTAAAATAAACAAACTTTATTGTTAATACCCTATAAATTCTTAAGCGCCTTGGCTTATCTACTCTAGGCATCGTTACCTAGCTCTTTCTAAACTGTCATCTTCCTTTTTCCTTATAGGTTGAAAACGGAAAATGATTAGCGGACAACTGGTCAGCTAAATGGGCTCAAAATAAACAAACTTTATTGTTTATATCCTATAAATTCTTAAGCGCCTTGGCTTATTTACTCTAGGCATCGTTACCTAGCTCTTAAACTTAAACACTGTTGCTTATCTAACAAACTTTATTGTTAATATCCTTGTGGCTTTCCACTCAGACTCTCTAGGCTGTAGGTTCTGTCACCTATATATTCTTAAGCGCCGTGGCTTATCTACTCTAGGCACTGTCGCCTAGGTACCCTTAAACTTAAACACTGTTGTTTATCTAGCAAGATTCCGGACGCCCTGGTACTTATCGCCAGTCGGGGAACCTCCTTCGACTTATTTGCTAATTAAGTCGGACACTTGCTTGGCCAGACTCCTTTCACTCAAAGGTTCGTCTTTGGCCGGAAAACTGTCTTTCGAAGATTACTGCTTCTTCATCTTCTTCTTCTTCTTCTTCTTCTTCTTCTTCTTCTTCTTCTTCTTCTTCTTCTTCTTCTTCTTCTTCTTCTTCTTCTTCTTCTTCTTCTTCTTCTTCTTTGTTCTTTGGCTACAAAACTCTTGTTTTCTGTAACACGGGGGTGATTCCCTGCGGATCAGCCGTCTACTAACTACTTTGAAATGAATGTGCAGTTTGCCTGTGGAAACATATTCATTTTTTAGCTATCTTGCCCCTATCGGGTCTTTTCCTTTCTTTTGAAGAGAGTCTCTGACCCTCCTTTCTTGCTTGGAAAATAGGCTTTAGGAGGAAGTGGGTGAAGGGTTTAGGCTCAAGTTGGCTGGGCCAATCGGATTTAGTGTGGAGGGGTACTGGGACATTTCCTCAACTCTCTGGTTCTCTACCAGAGGGGTACTTTTGCTTTTCCCACAATGTTCAATTGCTTCCTCTCTTACCGATTCTTGCTGTCTCCTTCTTCGGGTCATCTCGACTTCTTTACCTTCCTTATCTCCTAAAACTATCTTATTCCTCTAACTATCTTTGGTGCTACTTTTAAGCACTGTTGCTATGTAATGGGGTTCTGGACTGCACTGGTACTATGTCTTCATCTGTCCAGAGACCTCCTCTCTGCTATTCAGATTTTCCTTCTAAACCGTGGTGGATCCCCTGGTGGATCGTTAATCCCGTAAAAACTCTGATTTCGTGGGGGCGACCTCCCCTGGCGGTCGTCCTTTATTTATACAAAACTGGGTTGCCCTGCTGCAGGCAATCTTTCTGTATACTACTTCCACCGGACCCTCCGTCGGGGTTGGGGGACCAAACCTTCCAAATCTGCTACCGGGTTCCCTTTAAACACCCTTGTTGGGGGACATGGGCCTTTACTGGGCCTCGCCATAGATTCTGGACTTGGTCCCTGGGCCTAATAACCTTGTTACTTGCCTTAAATCGCCCTAGGATTTATAGGTTAGTAATAAGTAGGTTCTGTACTTGGTTTTGTGTTATCTAAAGATACTGTTTTCTGAAGCAACTTCGAGCTTTAAGATATCATCGTCCCTCCCGGAAGACTTTACTTCCTTGGCTCTTTAGGGGGTTTGCTTTAAACATATCGTCCTCCCGAACTTTACTTCTCTTGGCTCTTTTTAGTGGATTTAACCTTCAACTTATCTCTCTTGAGTCTTATAGTCCTCTTCTCGGACGTTTGCTATCTTTTACTTAAGGAATATAAAAACACAACTCCTTTAGAAACACACAAAAAAAAAAAAACTATCGCCTTGGAAATTCTTGCAAAAATGAACGAATGCAAACACTGGCTATTGTTAACTTTCTATTACTATTACG